>JAMXBB010000008.1:24978722-25284267 GCA_024138015.1 Lumnitzera littorea
GGGGGGGGGGGGGGTTGTATAACCTACAAGTCATAGGATTCTTTACCCTCACCTAGTGGTGAAAGGCAAGCTTACTCATGCTTCGATATAGCTCGCAAATCATTTCTTTGAGAATGTATGAGGCTATAAAGGATGAGACCCATAAATCCTACCCTCTTACATCATTTTAAGATAAGGGGTTAGTAATTTTTAAATCATAGGAGTTTGAAAAGAATTATTATAACTCATGGCTAATTAGGCCTCCATTTAAAAAAAAAATTAGATTAATTGACATACTTATATATATAAGTGTCCATGGGCTTTATTTTCAAGAAATTCAATTTTAGAAATTCGTGCACTTAATATACGTGCACATGAATATTAACTATGAGTTTATAATAATTTTACTCCTATAATTTATTAATCATCGATCCCTATTGCATCGCATGCACGTATAGTATATTGCATCATTTTTCATTTATATTTTAATTTATATATGTCGTTTTTATAGGTATATATATTTCTCTTATGACTTGTATTATATATTGTTGCCTATAAATACTATCTTATAATATATATCTTGTGTATCATAGTTTTTTTTTATTATATAAGTAAAAGGTTGTGCAACATAAACATTTAAAGTAGATGAGCTACAAAATTATTACTATTCTCTTGTAGCCTTGTTGTAAATCTTGTTGTAATATTTTGTAAATAATCATGTAAATCTTATATCTTGTATCATATAGACATGGAAAGCTAAGGTAGTGTCAATCCAGAGCCCATCAACAAAGTGTAGCTTAATAAGCACTCTTTCCTTAAGGACATCCTAGAAGACTAGTTGAATTAGCTCTACCTATTAAGCAGGACTATATTCACAAGAAGATTGGTCCAATTATGTCACTTATGGAAGTCCAGCTCCATTAAGCCCTAATCTATTTCTAGGATCCAAAGTCTTTAGCTTTCAAGTTTAGCCCACACATGCTAACACCTACCTTAGAAGAATATTCTTAGCCACTTAATGCTCTTTCTCTTGAAGCGAGAATAACAATCCTAGATCTTAGAGTCTAGCTTGAAAAAACATTTATGACTTTACTAAGAATAAAAAAGGTGGCCTTATCCCCTTTTTTTTTAGTAGTTTGTAAGAAATGCATCCATATTCTAAAGCTAGTAGAATGGTTTTCAAGCTCGATTGCTTACCAAAAGCATCGTAGAATCTTTTGTGGTAGGTATGCAGCCTAAGTTGAAAAGCGAGTAAACACATTTATTATAGCAGTGTTTGGGACAATTTTGTTCCCTTATGAATGTAGCCATATCCACTTCATGGTAGCCAAGCTTA
This sequence comes from Lumnitzera littorea, assembly GCA_024138015.1. Taxonomy (NCBI): domain Eukaryota; kingdom Viridiplantae; phylum Streptophyta; class Magnoliopsida; order Myrtales; family Combretaceae; genus Lumnitzera; species Lumnitzera littorea. Next base: position 24,980,038 of record JAMXBB010000008.1, read on the forward strand.
TAACTTAATTCCTAGTCAGCAAATCTTACATATCAACCTTATTGGTAGAATAGTTAAGAACGTTGACCCATTTGAGGAAGTAAGGGAATGGTTACTTCAAAGCCCAACCTTTAATCTTATTCATCTAGTTTCTTAATCACACATAAGTTTTTGGTAAGAATCCACTCAAGGCATCTCTAGCTGAGTGTATAAACTTGATTAATGAATTCTCTCCTCATCTCAAAGTATCGAAAGATGGTAGATTGGAAGGATGGGTTGCCATGATAAAAATGATGCAACTAGAGGATTTCATATGGACAACCAAGTGGAGCAATTGCAATTGAGCCATGCTGTGGTGTATTAGCCATGCAAGAGTCCCCTTTATTGGCATTATAGGTTGTACGGTGTATTTCACAGCTTGTATCACCAGATAGCTGGGTCTACTTTAAGAGATTGCATGCATAGACTCACTAGAGATGGTAACTTTGAATTATCAAGAGCCTTGCTTGCCTTCAACCATCCTAGCCTAATGATTAGTAAAGTTGGTATGATTATGGGAAAAAAGAGAAGTAGAGAAGGTAGTCAATATAGAAGCATTGAGAGGTAAGGTTAAAGAATACCAAGTTACTAAGCAAACAACTAAAAAAGACCGAGAAGATTTAGTATGAAGCAACAGACGTGCTCAAACAAGAACCAAAGCTAGAAAACCTCTCACCTACCAAGTAAGCTTACTGGGATACTATATGACCTAGGGTTGAGGTCTTGTTCCAAGAAGATAAGGGGATCATTGAAGAATTGAAGCAAGAAAACAAGAGGTTATTGGAGGAGAATAGGTTCTTAAGGGAAAAATTTTGAGAAAGGGAGGTCACCCTTCAAAGACCTATGAAGGAAGTTAATGAAGCGCACCCCAACCAGATCCATAGGCTCTTATAGGCATAAGTTTAGCCTTTTGATTAGTTATTAGGAGATTTGTTAGGAATTTCATTTCATTTTATTTGTTCATTGTCCAAACTCAATATTTTGAATATTAATAAATTTGTAGCTCCGTTGAATAAAACTCTCCATTCGTTGTACAATCTTACTTGTGTCTTTTTTATTTCATTCTTTTTGTAGATGTTTCAAAAATAAAAATAAAAAAAATAAATAATAAAACAAAATATTTAATTAAAAAAATAAACTAACTAATAAGTCTAGGTTTTTATAGGATTTTGAAGATAGCTTCCAAATGTGCAAACTTTGTTAGAATATCGATATTCATTGGTTCCAAAGCCAAGATGTCAACTCACGATAATGATAATACCAGTCAAGTTAATAGCGATGGCAATAATGCCTAACCTAATCCAAGAGTTGCAACCTTAAAATAGAATATGACTAAAATGACTGAATAGATTCAAGCTCTCACCTATGCTGTAGGAATTATCAATGATCGCCAGATGTCCTAAATCAATCCAAACTGAAATATGAATATGACCCTACCCCTTAGACTGAAAGATATGGAACTAAGCCCCAACGCTGAGTCATGAAGGAACAAATTTAAGGAAAAATAGAAAGAGATGGAAAAGAAATTCATGCAGAAGCTCTCTAAGAAAATGAAAGCCTTAAAGGTAGTAGAAGGACTTAAGCAAATAAGAATGGTCAATCTACCATCTTATGAGGATGATGCTTTTCTAGAAAAGTTTAAGGTTCCTAAGTTTAAGAAGTACGATGGGACTAGTTACTCAAAGCTTCACACTAGATTGTATATTAGAAAGATGGCTAAGTATACCAAATATGATCGCTCGATGATACAAACTTTTCAAGATAGTTTGACTAGGCTTGCTTAGACTTAGCATGCTCAACTTAAACCGAATGAGATTAACACCTGAGATAAATTAGCCTGTGTTTTCTATAATCAATATAAGTTTAATATTGAAGTTGCCCACTCTTATTATGATAGGAATTAGGCTACTAGACCATTGACCCATAGTCGAGCCTAAGGATTAGAGTGACTGGCAAGGCAAATCTTCCTACTCTAACCAACCCTTGTCAATGTCAAGTATCTCCTTGTCGACCCACTCTACATATTAAGCTGAATGATTGCCCATCTCTCAAAATTGTGTTCCAAAATGTAGAATGTTGAGACAATAGTTAATCGTCACTCTCTTGCTCACTCATGCCTAAGCCAACTACTTGCTCGGCCTCACTCTTGCCGAGAGGTCGAGAGACTAACATCGGACTAATCCTCAGCCACCCCTATTCAAACAAGTAATCTACTCGTACTCCTTTATCTGCATCCTTCGATGACATCACCAATGTTTCTCTACCACATTTATAGGACCATGTGTAGAATCCACTACATTAATCATTACTTTTCTTGAATATTCATTTTTACTCTTTTGTATTCTTGTACATTACTTTTTTAGGATAATATCCTTTTTTTTTTCTTTTCCCTTTTAAGCAAATTGCCCTAACTTATTAGGTATAAATAGCCCTTATATTTGTAGCTGTAATGATCAGATTGCCATTAATAAACTTGACACTTTTCCCTTTCATAAACACTTCTTGTTTACTTTCATTTCACTCTTATCCCAACATTTGAGCGAGGCTAGGTGTCGAGTAACCTCACTGGACCAATTCATACATCATATCAAGTTATGTTGTAAGTCCTCAAAAATTCTATCGGTCCATCATATCCTTTGGAGTTGTTCGTAGGATTTTGCTTACCCTTTTATTTAATCTTTCGCACGTTCCCCATCACTTTTTTCAAGCTTTTGGTAAACTTAGACCCATTCCAGCGACCTGCCTTGTCTATTTTAAGCTGTAGTCTGCATCATCTTAGTATCAAAGAGGAGGTTTCACTTGAGTTGTAGTTTGTTTCGAAGTTTTGCCTATACTCTATTTTGTGTATATGACATAGAGCAAGTTAATGTGTTCATTTAATTGTTGTACTTGCTTACTATTAATTTTTCTAGTTGTAGAAGTGTTTGTTAAAACACCTAATTGAAGAGTTTGACCTATGAATCTATGGAGAAAATGATGAACCTAAGTGTAAATGTTGGTGTTGGAGATGACAACAGTGGAGTTGTCTACTATGGCTGACAGTCTTAGGGAACTCCTAAGAACATTGATAAGAACTTGATGAGGTAGCTAATCACTTAGTGGATTTAACCTGAGTTATTTATGTCTTAGCTTACCGACTTGCTGAATCTGCGTATAACACCCTACAAGCTACCTGACTTGTGAGAAGTAAAAACCTAACTTGACAAGTTCGAGGTGGAGGAGTAAGCAAACGAGTAAGGAGAAGGATTGACTTGGGAGCCATGGGCTCCCATGGGAGAAGAGGACAAGGAAGAGTATTATGAAGAAGAAGAGTGAGTGCAAGCACCTAGAGCTTCTAACCATATGAAGATTCGAATTCTAAGCTTTAATGGATCTAGAAGTGTGAATGAATACTTAGAATGGAAAGAGAAGGTGGAGCGTGTGTTTAACTATTACTAATATAAGAATTACAAGAAAGAGAAAACTGCTACTGTTAAGTTCTCTAGATACGCTATCATATGGCAGAAGAATTTTCAAACTATACTTAGGAACATGTTTCTGCCAAATACTTATCTACAAGATACTTTTACTCAAGTTCAAGAGCTGAGACAAGGAGGCCAATCAATTGACAAGTATGTTTAAGAATTTCAAATGCTTATGATCCATTGTGAAGTGGAGGAACCACCAGCATGAACAATCTTTAGGTTCATTAATGAGTTGAGGGGTGACATCCGAGACATTATGGAACTTCAACGATTTACCACAATGGATGAAGCTATTCAAATTGCTCAATAAGTGGAGAGGCAAAAAAGAGGTTGAGTATTGACTAAACTGTCAACTAGCCAATCTGAACAGGTAAGTCACCAAGCTTAATCAAGTACTAAGCTGATCTGAAAGGCGGATGTCCGAATAGAACAAAAGGGCCAACTAGACAGTGCTATATCGACCCAAAATTATGAGAAGGGGCAAGGATTTAGTAGGAAGATAAGCCAAATCAAATGCTTCAAGTGCTAAGGTTTTGAACATATGGCTACTTAATGCCCGAACCGAAGAACTATGGTCATCAAGAGAGATGTGTTGAAGCTTGAAGTGGAAAGTACTAATGAGGAACCTGAGGAGGAGAATCTTGCTAAGAAAGAAGTTTCTCATGATGATGAGCTGATTGAAGAGGACGTGTTCGTTGAGGACTTAGATTAGTTGGTCTTAAGTGTCCAACATGCAATGAACTTAGAACCTTCACGAAAGGAAAAGCAGAGGGAGAACTTGTTTCATACCACTTGTAGGGTGAATAATCAGGCGAGTACACTAATTGTTAATAGTGGAAGTTGCACCAATATGGCATCAATCAATTTGATCACAAGGTTAAAATTGCCGACTATTGCATACTCCAAGCCATACAAGCTGCATTAGTTGAGTGAGAAAGGAGCACTATATGTCACTCGATAAGCACTACTACCGATCACTATAGGAAATTACTTTGACGAAATTCTTTGTGATGTGTTGCCTATGTTCACCTCACACATGTTGCTTGGTCGACCATAGCTATTTGATAGAAGAGTTATCCATGACAAATATGATAAAGATGGCTAGAAGATTACACTGAACCCAATACAGCCATATGAAGTTAACAAATTGTAGACAAAACTTGCTTGCGAATCGAAAAAGACTCTGGTGATGAGTAGATCTAAGCTCCGAGAGGCCATCAATGCTAACGAGCTGACCCTTATGTTAGTCAAATGCCTACAAGAAATGTAGGAGCGAGGTGAAATACCTTTGGAAGTGAGAGTGTTGCTGGATGAATATGCTAATCTGTTCCTAGAATAGTTACTCAAGGGGTTACCCTGAGTCTGAGGTATAGAATACTACATTGACTTAATACCCGATGTCGTCCTACCGAATAAGCTCGCTTATAGGATGAGTCTCGAACAGGCTTCTAAGCTCCAATGTCAAGTCAATGAAATGATAGAGAGAGGGTATATTAAGGAAAGTCTTAGCCCTTGTGCTATATCGGCGCTTTTAGTATCGAAAAAGGATGAAACCTAGTGGATGTGTGTAGATAACTAAGTAATGAACAAAATTACGATCAAATACAGATATCCTATTCCTAGATTAGAAAACATGCTGGATGAGTTAAGTGGAGCTAAGATCTTCAACAAGATTGATTTGAAGTCTAGTTATCACCAAATTCACATGAGGCTAGGAGATGAGTGAAAAACTACATTCAAAACTCAGCATAGACTCTATGAGTGGATGTTCATGCCATTTGGCTTGTCAAATGCCTCGAGCACTTTTATGAGATTGATGAATTATGTGTTGAGACATCTAATGGGGAAGTGTATTGTGGTGTACGTCAACAATATCCTAATGCATAGTGCCGACATGCCGAGTCATTGTAAACATCTTCGAGCCGTACTAAATGTCCTCTATGGCGAGAGATTGTTTGCTAACCTTAAGAAATGTTGCTTTTGTTAGGAGGAAGTGATATTCTTAGACTATGTAGTTAGTGGACGACAAGAAGATCCAAGCAATCGTTGAGTGGCCAACCCCTACTACTTATGCCAAAGTAAGAAGCATAAAAAATTTCAGCACCCTTGCTGCACCCCTTACTAAACTAATAAGGAAGAACATTGACTTTCGATGGGGAGAAAAGTTTTGCCAAAGTAAAGGAAAGATTGACCTCTGCTCCAATACTAATTCCCCCTAACTTCGAGAAAATATTTGAGCTTGAGTGTAACCCATCAAGCATTGGGATAGGTGTTGTCCTAATGCAAGAAGGATGACCAATTGCCTACCACAATGAGAAGCTTAAGGGACCTCAACTAAACTACTCCGTATATGACAAAGAACTCTTAGTATTGATTCGAGCACTACAAGTTAGCAACATTATCTATTGTCGAGAGAATTTGTCATTTACACTAACCATGAGTCCTTGAGGTATCTCTAAAGTCAGACAAAATTATTGAAGCAAGAAGTGAGGTACGTCGAATTCCTTGAAGGGTTTAACTTTGTGATAAAATATAAACAAGGGAAGAGCAACATAGTGGTAGATGCTCTTTCAAGGAGGCATGCACTCCTGGTTGAACTACAAACTAGATTATTTGGGTTTGTGAGCATTAAAGAGAAATACTTCAGGAATCTACACTTTGGACCCATATTTGCTCAATGTGTTGATGGAAGGATAGTGGCCAAATACCATGTAGAGGATGGGTACTTGTTCTAAGGGAAAAATTGTATATGCTGACCTGCTCTCTACGAGAATTACTTATCAAGGAAGCCTACAATTGAGGACTCTTTGGACATTTTAGGGAAAGAAGGACTTATGAATTGTTTAATGGCCATTTCTTTTGGCTAAGAATGAGACGAGACATGCACCAAGTTGTAGAAGGCTGTATCGTATGCAAGAGGGCTAAATGTCGAGCCAAGCAAAGGAAAGCAATACCTTTGCTTGTTCCGATGAAGCCATGGACCAAATTGAGCATGGACTTTGTTCTCAGACTACCACGAACTACTCAAGGCAAAGATTCTGTAATGGTTGTCGTGGATAGATTCAGCAAGATGACACACTTTGTACCCTACTCCAAAACTAACGATGCTTTGACTATTACTTCTCTTTTCTTGCAAGAAATTGTTAGGTTACACACCATGTCAAGAAGTGTAGTTTTAGATAGAGAACTTCATGGCAATCAAGCTACTAGACCATTGACCTACAGCTGAACTCGAGGATTAAAGGGACTAGTAATGCAAATCCTCCTGCTCCAACCAATTCTTGTCGAGGCCGAGTATCTTCTTACTAACTCACTCTATATGTCAAGTCGAATGACTACCCATCTCTTGGAGATTGTGTGCCAAAATGCAGAATGCCGAGACAATAGTCAATTGCCAGTCTCTTGTTCACTCATGCCCAAGCCGACTACTTGCTTGGCCTCACTTTTATTGAGAGGTTAAGAGATTGACACCGAACTAATCCTCAATCACCCTTGTGCAGATAAGCAATTTGCTCGTATTCCTTTGTCTACATCCTCCAACGGTATCGCCAATGTATCTCTACCACATGTATAAGACCATGTATAGAATCCATTGTACTAATCATTGCTTTTCTTAAATATTCATTCTTACCCTTTTGTATTCTTGTACATTACTTTTTTAGGGTAATACCCTTTTTTGTCTTTTCCCTTTTAGGAAAATTGCCCTAACTTATTGGGTATAAATACCCCTTGTATTTGTAGCTATAATGATCAGATTGCCATTAATAAACTTGACACTTTTCCCTCTCATAAACACTGCTTGTTTACTTTCGTTTCACTTTTATCGTAACCTTTGAGCAAAGCTAGGTGGTGAGTAATCTCATTGGACCAATTCATGCGTCATATCAAGTTGTGCCATGAGTCCTCGAAAGTTCCATTAGTGTATCATATCCTTTGGGGTTGTTCATGGGATTTCACTTACCCTATTATTCACTCTTTCACACGTTCCCCATCACTTTTTTCAAGCTTTTGGTAAGCTTTAAACCTATCCTAACGACTAGCCTTATCTGTTCTTGGCTGCGGTCTACATCAATATATGATCTAAACAACATGGGTAAGATGACTAGTGAAAGTTTTAAAGAACCTACCTAGAGGTAGAAGGGCATAGTAGCTAGGGTAACTATCCCATTAATAAAGAAATAATAACTTTCACCTTTATTAACAACCTCGATAACCCATACTACCAACATCTGGTAGGTCACATAACTTTGAACTTTGTAGAGATTGTAGCTACAAGGTACCGAATTGAGGAAATTATTACTACAATGAGACTCCTTAATCTCGAAGTGCTTAAGAGGACGACGCCTTCTATAGAGTTCACCAATAAAACTAAGGAAGCCACTATAAGTGTTGTCAACACCAGCAAATTTGCTACACTTACATCTTTAATGACAATATTGGGAGGCTAGAATCCTACATCAAACCCAAACTAGGCTAATCACCCATGAAGAAGGTAGTTCACTAAGACACCTATCCCCTTAAGATAAGTCCTTGGACAATTAAGGTAGGAGAAGCTCTTGATGTTTGAAATACTGAAGGAGTATCAAAAGTCAAAGGACTATAATCTAGAATCCATTGTAAGTATCATCTAGGGTAGGTGAGCCACTTTACAGATTAATGTTGGAAACTTAAGCATAAAATCTAAGGCCTTATCAATGCTAAGTTGCTGCAACTAAACTTAATTCAAACCTTGGGGTTAAATGTGGGTAATAGTACTCTACTGAATCACTTACGTACAATCAACATGGTCATGGTTGAGGCATTTGAACCAAAGATAGATTTGGACAATCTCCTTATCACCATCGAATAAGTGATATGGAACCTCAGGTAGGTAGGGTATTTGTAGAACATGAATCTTAGGGATAATAGACTAAGCTGGCAATATACTAGTTGCTAAAGGATAGGAAAGTGGACAAAGATGATATCATGGCTATGCTAGTCCTAAAGTTGTAAAAGAAATGTATACAAAGGGAATTCAAGAAGACGTATAAGGCTGGGGATCTAGCAGTTGACACTTTAGGAGAACCATCAGGCAAGTTTGAATACTTAGTTAATTATTCCTATTCACTAGCAACATATGCTGAAGCACTACCGACTGAATGGGGTCCTGAGTTTGAAGAGGATGATAGACTCATTAAGAAAGCAATTAGGATGATAGGAATGATTGGAGATAGGCTTAAACCCTTGGTCTTTGAATACTTAGGGAAGGACGAGAAGATAGGAGAGCTAGGTAAGCCCAAAAAGGTCATCTTTAATGTCCCCCTAGCCCTAGAGAATTATAAGGCTACTCCTCTAAATTACCAAGTAGTGAATCAAATTGCCAAATCATCATTGCCTATGATTAGAGGGCTCACTCACTCTAGATGGGTATATGATCAGACCAAAGAGGCTAAGAGAAAGGCTACAGTAGAAGAAGCTTCCTACAAGATTCTTAAAAGCATAGGCAAAAAGGACTAGAATTCTACCAAGAAGATAGTAAAGGCCAGTGAGTACAAGATCATGGATCAATTAGCCCAAGTATAGCCTAAATATCATTGATGGGCTTATCATTGTCATCTAACACTCATCAAGAAGCCCTAATCAATATTCTCAAGGATGTTAAAGTACCTAAGGGGATTTCGACTAAGAAGTTAGGACTGGTATTCAACTTTGTGTTTGTAGTAGATCAAATTGCATTCTTGCTAGAAGAGTTAGGGGAGGAAGGAAATCAACACACAAAATCCCTCCTTATAGTAGTCAAGTGTGAAGGGAGAATAGTGGCCTATGTGTTGATTAACAATGAATCTTCTTTAAACGTGTGTTCGCTAGTGACACCAAACCTACTCATACTAGATCTCACTAAAATGAAGCTTATTTCCATTATAGTATGGGCATTTAATAGATCAAAGAGAGACATACTAACAGAAATCGGGTTGGAAGTTAAAATCGGCCTACAAATGTTTGCTATCCTATTCTAAGTCTTTAACGTACTACGGATGTTTAACCTTCCATTAGGCAAGCCTTAGATTCACTCAGTAAGAGTGATTCCATTAAGTTTACATTAGAAAGTGAAATTCATAGCTAACGTGTAGTTAGTCACCATCTTTGGGGAATAGGACTATGAAGTATATAAGGAGATGGATATTTCGTACAATGAAAGTGAAGAGTTAGAGGAGCAAGGTTTGCAGAATTTCAATGAGGTTAACATGGTTAAAGTGCCACGATAGGAGACGTAAGGCCACTTAGAGTAATTGAAGTCAAAATAGTATATTAGAACATTTAGGCTAGGGTATGTGCCTACTAAAGCAAAGGTTCAAGAGATGAAGGCTAAGATCAAAGGCAAGAGAGGAAATTAGTTATACCATGCTCATATTGACTTTCTAGACATTCGTTAGACCTTTCGAACACTTACATATGTCCAATAACCAGAAGTAACCAATTTAGCCAAAGCTTTATCTCAGTAATGAAACATCAGCCTAGATGAAGAGAAAGACATTGATACCCTCGCTTCATTATGCAATTTTCAATTCTTGTTAATAATTCTCTTTAGAATAGCAATTTAGATTGTTAAGAGCATTTAATTTCATTATTAGTCTAAGTTGTTAGGCCTTTTCCTTTAGACATTTAATTCAATAAAATTATCTCCTTTCTTTCCTTCAATTCTCCTTTCTTACCATTTACTTGTTACCTTTTTCTTTTCTTTACTCTTCAAATATGATAAAAACTACAAAAATCATGGATATCTTGTACCAGTAAATGATGAAAGTACCAATATCTCCTTCAACCCTATTAGGTTAGACACTAGAAATGATATTGAGACTCTAAATGAAGTATAAGGAAGTTGGCATCGTTTTGAACAAGGAAAAATAGTCATCAACGAATCGATAGTAGTTGTTCATCCTATATAAGATATTAAGAGGGGGGAAGGGGGTAAATTGATATCTTTAAAAATTTTTAAAACTTTTTTTATGTAAAACAAAATTATCCCTCTTAATAACTTAATTTGGTGAACAATGGTACTTTAATAATTCAACACATAAACAACATAATTAAATAACACAAATTAAAAGTATCAAGCTTAGGATTTATAGAGTTTCGACCTTTTTCCTACTACTCTCTTCCAACTCTACTACTAAGGACCTAGTCTACTTTATAGGTGTTATTTCACTTCATCCACTAAATCAAAATTTCACAAGAAGTTTATAAGCATCTGCCATACTTGACCTTTACAACTCTCTACTCTACCTATCTAGCCCCTCTACCTATCTAGGCTAATTACAGATCTATAAAGTACAATCAAACTTCTCTCAAACAATACTCAAACAATAAATAATGTTTACAAAACAAAAGTGAGAACAACAATACAAATCTCAAATGATTTAGCATGAAACAGAAATGAAGATTGATAAATAATCAACTTCTTTTCAACTCTCTAAAGAAGTATCTAAGAAGTGGTTTATGCTCTTTTAGATGGTAGAAAATGATCACGATCATAGTATAAAGTATATGTTTTTCCTTCTCAAAATAGTTTGAATATTTTTTAATTGTCTTTCCTTTTATACTAGTCTTCCAACGTCCATATTGTAGATGATTATCTCCATTTCATGTTTATTTAATCCTAACATTAAAAAATTGATCTATAGATATTTGGAGAAAATATTGGAGTTTGAATTTTAACTTGATCTTATCTCAGTCAAATCTCCTTCAAAAGATATACTTGATCAACAACTCTAGATAATCTCGAATTTCAAATTTGACCATAAAATTTGAAATTATCCTTTACCTTATCCAAACTTAGATATTGTCTTTAATTATTTCAAAAGTTAATTTTCTTAGTAAAAATCCCCATGGACCTTATTTCCAACTTAAGTAAAACGAGATTAAGTATATTTCCCTAATACACCCAATCTAATAGAGCTAGGTCTTGTTTACTTTGAATCTGATGTTATATTATTTTTTAAAGTTATTCTTTTAGATCAACTATCTGAATCACCTTCTAAAGATATCTCAATTTACTTATCTTCAAAGTCTTCAAATAATTTTATGAAGTACTATGCTAATTCGTCTTATAAAAGCTTCTAAAATAATCTCTAAATATTTTGCAAACTTGTCTTTTTTTCAAATTGATTCAAACCTTTTGAAGAAGTCTCTAAATGTAACTCAATTTACAATATTAAACTTTTTGAATACCTGTACACTTGTTAGTATATTAGCATTCCTCTCTTTTTGTTATCATCAAAATTCATGAGAGATATATAATATTCTCCCCTTTTTTTATGATAACAAAATGTTATGTGTGCTTCCTTATGTTCAATTACTTAAATGTTTTTATCCTTTTCTCCTCCTTTTTGTTATCATCAAAGATTATTTAATAACTCCCCCTTAATGTTTATAATTAGACAACATATGTAAAACTAAAAAAAACTTTCATTGATGACAAAAAAAAAATACATAGCATGGTCCATAGGTGGTCTGAACATCAAAGCAAAAGATTTAACAAGAGCTAACTAAAAGAAAAGAGAACTTAATAGTATAACATAAAAGAAAAACACTTGAACAAGAAATTATTTGTGTGCTCTCTTAGTTTTCTTCCTAGCACAAAGTTTCATCTTACTAAAGTAAGTTGGAGCTCCTTTGCTAGGAGAAGGCTTGTCTTCAAGTGGTTGTAGGACACTTGAAGTTGGTTCAGAGTCTTTCAAAAGAGTTAGAGTGGATTGAGCTTGACTAGATGCATTACCATCTCTATTGGATCCAATAGAAAGTGTTTCAACGTTCACTTCAAGAGTGGTATGATCTTATGGGTTAAGAACATGAGTTATAGTTGGGGGTACTGGAGTTTTGGTAGGAGGATCCTTAGGTTTTGGAGATTAAGGAAAGATAACTAGAGTTTTCTCAATTTCTTGAGCAAGGAGCTAATCAAGTTGATTAGCATGTAGTGGAGTGGTCATAAGAGAATGATGTTCGGGAGTAGGGGTTTGAGGATTTGGTTTAATAGTAGGTAATTTAGATAGTGGATTAGTAGGTTAAGTCTCTTTATCAGGCTAAGACTCAAACATAATTTCCTTAACCTAGATTTTGAATATGTCCTTCGTTCTTGAAATTTGATCCTTTAAAACCTTTTTAAGTACTTCCTTAATTCCTTTAGAATGTGCTTAACAAATATAGAACTTTCACCTTGTTTGGAGGGAGGAAAAAAAAAAACATTAATTCATCTCTCCATTTGAATATGCAAAGGGGTACAAATAGCCAAATTAAATTCCCAATGGGGATTCCTCTTCCCTTTTTTTTTTTTCCTACGTCACTTCTATTCTTTGTTTAGGTTTGTTTGTAACCAATGAAAACAAGTGGTCAATCAAATGAGACTTCATTAGATGATTGTACAAGGAAAGTGGTAGGTTATGGAAAAATCTATAATTTTGTACCATCTAAATCACTATCTAAAAGTGATCTAGTCACTTCTTTAAATCAATCCCCCCAACCTTTTTACTACTTTCCCTTTTTTCTCTTGTCCTTCCATAATAGGTTATTTTCCTCTTTTCCTTTTCTTCTCACCATCCTTCTTTTCAACAATAATCGCCCTTTTTCTAATGTTGGTAAAGCAAACATAAATTCCTTCATTGTGAGAATGCTAGAGTTTATCAATGGCATAAATGCCCATTTGCTTGAAAATTTTTGTCCTAACTTAATAAGATAGAAAGGGTAAGTTGCATCTCCTAGAATTTTCAACTTCTTAAACTTGAATAAGGCCATTAACAAACTTCCATATGGCCCAACATCTAAATGTTTCCATACATGCCTCATCATTAGATTCACTACATCCACTTTCCTTTTACCCAACATAGCCAATACAACCAAAACATCTTCCCTAGTTATAGAAGTTGCATTAACCTTTTTAAGTAGTACAAAAGTGTTAATAAATTTATGCAAAATCCTAACCAATAATTCAAACTCAATGTTGAAAATATCTTTGCCAACACCTAATTCTATCCTATCATTCAACTTAGTAAAAACATTTTCTTTAGTCAATTATACTATGCTTTCATCTTCTCAAATTTCTTTAATGCCGAAACACTTCAAGACATCCTTTTTCGAAATCTTAATTTTCTAATTCAGCACTACGAATTTCCACACATCTTGATGCTTGTTATCTAGCTTTCGATAAAATTCATCTACTAGCTCACCATGCACAACACCTCTCATGTTTTCTAGGTTACCTAAACCTAATACATCCACGTACTCCTTCTAATAAAAACCATTTTTATCAAAGAATTCTAAATCCAAATAAAAAGATTCTTTGATGGATATACTCTTACCTTTCATGGTATATCTCTTCTTTGGTTTATCCCTTTGTTTAGAGGGTAGTTTCTTTATGATCATTGCTTTTTGAGGCTTCTACATAGATTGAGGACCAGCTTTTGAGGTCTTCTTTCACAAGTTGTAAAGCCTTAGTCTTGTGAGCAATCTTCTTAGGTTTAGGTTCAAGAGGTTGTTTAAAGGGATCTGTCTCAGTTTCAGATTTTTCTTTAGATGAATTTTCTAAAGAACTTAAGTTCTCCAATTCAGTAACTTCTTCAAATGAAAAAGATGAATAGGACTTCTACACATCTTGAGAAGTATTCTAAGTGACTTCTCGGTTTTGGTTCAAATTGTGGTTTAGAACTATTGTTTTAGGTCACTTCTTGAATTGGTTCATCTTAAAGTTCTAGGGTTTGGGTCTTCTCAAATGTTTCTTGTTAAGGTTCAGTAGGTGGATTGGATTGTGGTTTTAATGGGTTGGTTTCTTGTTTAACAAGATCAAAAGGTTTATCTGGATTGCTTAAGATTTTGGTTTTGGTTCCTCTAGCAACAATGTGGGAAGATTTTATAGGAGACATGGATTCTTAAGAGAGAAAATGAGTGAGGAGATGAAGGGTTTGAAGAAATGAGAAGAAGAAGATAAAAGAAAAGCTTTATACTTGGTAAGGAAAAAACTAACGAATAGTGGTCCTTTTCTTACATCTGTTGTGGGATAAAATATTAGACCCACTTCCAAGAAACTTTAGGACCCACTAAAGATTTTTTAAGTTCTACTGCTTGCACTTTTCACATGCAAATCACACGATCAGGGAAATAAACACACTTACGTTCAGATTATAGAGCAAAAAAAATAAAATTTCTTGTATGTGTCCAAAAATCTTAGCTTAGGGGACTTAAATAAATTAACTCCATGTTAATAAAAAGGATTACACACACCAATTTCATTATGAATAAATTTAAACCTTAGTTTATCTAAGGGTTTGGTAAATATATCGACAAATTGATATTCAGTGGGTATAAATTCAATACTCACATCATTATTTGCAACATAGTCACAAATGAAATGGTGTCTTATTTCTATGTGTTTTGACCTTAAGTGATGAATTAGATTTTTTGTCAAATTAATAGCACTGGTATTGTCATATCTTATGGATATATTTTTATAATTTATCCCATAATCATTCAATTGTTGTTTTAGCCAATAAATTTATGCATAACAATTCTCAATAGATACATATTCAGCTTCTGCAATTGAAAGGGCAATAGAGTTTTGTTTCTTGGAAGACCAAGAAACCAGCTTGTCCCTTAAGAATTGGCAAGTACTTGAAGTACTCTTCCTATCCATTTTGCAACTAGCATAATCAATATCTAAATATCCTATGAGATCAAAATTTTAACTCTTAGGACACTAAATTCCAAATTTTGTTGTGCTTTGTATATATTTAAATATCTTTTTAACTACAATTAAATGTGTTTTTGTTTGTGAACTTTGAAATCTAGTATAAACATAAGTACTAAACAAAATGTCAAGACATGAAGCTGTTAAATATAGTAAAGATCTAATGTGCCTAGGAGCTCAATTATCACTAGGACTTACTATAGGAGTTGAAAACTAAATGAGTCCTTCAAAATATCAAAGAAAATAGAATGGGTAAGTCGATGAACTGAATACAATAGCTAACATGAGGCTGCTCGAAGAATATGACTCACTTGTGAACACAACGCGACTTGGCACTTCACTTAATGTAACATACAAGTTAATGCTAAGGTCTACCCGCCACTAATCTTGAGCTACTCAGCAAGACTAAATAAGAGTATATGAAAATTAACTTAGAGAGAAGTATCTCGCAAGAACAAGTATATTCAATGCCTGTAAGGAATGTAAGGTATTTCGGCTACAAAGAGAAGAGACTATTTATAGTAAATCCTTAGGGCAACATTACAAATAAGGAAAATTACAAAAAGGCATACATGAAAAAGAGATTTCTAATACATATGAAAAAGGGTAAATAAGACAAGTAACAAAAAGGGAAAAATAGTAAAATGTTAGGTGAAAAGGATATGTGGCAGCAAAACATTGGTTCTATATAAGCAATGAATGTTAAATGTGGCTGTATAGTAGTAGAGATAATAGGCTAAAGAGCTAAAGCGAGTCTAGAGGATCTCAACGTGGTACTAATTGGCCTCAGCACTCGACATCTCAGTACAAGGGGGGCTTGGGGATTAGCGCAATGTTGTATAGTTAAAGTCATCAACCTTGGCACTAGGTTAGTTGACCTCGGTACTTAGCAAATCAAGTTTAATACTCAAAGATGAGCCCTTAAGGAGTTCTTCCACCATTCTTTTATAAAATGTGCCTTACCCTCGATAAGCTGTTCAAAGAGAATTCTTCTAGCGAGTAACTGAAGGCCTCGAAGGTACATACAGGTGAGAGGGCCAATAGTCGGTTGTTCATCGATTCCTTAGGGTTGTTGAAGAATTCCCTCAAATCTTAGTTCCTTTCTTCATTGGGAACATAAGGTGTCAGGTCAGTGACATTAAAGGTAGCGGATACATCGAATCCTTTGGGCAGCTCAAGCTCATATGCATTGTCGTTGATGCGCCTAAGGACCTTAAAAGGTCCATGTGACTTAGGGAATAGCTTGTTCATCCTCTTTCCAAGGAAACACTCCTTGCTAAGGTAGACCTTGATAAGGTCTCTAGGACTATAAACCATTCGTCTCTTTGCTTGGCTTCCTTACTCCTTCTATCAGGCTGTAATTTGTGCTAGTTGTTCAACAACCTTTTGATGTAACTTTTAGAATGAGATATCCAAGGGTTAGCTACAGGCTATATTAACTTTCTAAATGAGATATCCAAGGGTTAGCTTAGGTCAAGTCCATAGACGACCTCAAAAGGTGACCTTCCCATTAAGTTATGAGCTGAATGGTTGTAAGTGGACTTAATGACAAGTAGGCATAGATCCTAATCATATAAGTTCTTCCTAACAACTGCTCGCAAGAGGTTACCGACTGTTCTGTTCACAACTTTGGTTTGCCCATCTATCTGAGGGTGGTAAGAAGC
The DNA here is from genome assembly GCA_024138015.1 of Lumnitzera littorea. Classification (NCBI taxonomy): domain Eukaryota; kingdom Viridiplantae; phylum Streptophyta; class Magnoliopsida; order Myrtales; family Combretaceae; genus Lumnitzera; species Lumnitzera littorea. The sequence continues at coordinate 24,996,897 of JAMXBB010000008.1, forward strand.
ACTATGCATGAGCTTAATGCTAAGCTTCTTCCATAGGGTTCTCTAGAAGAAACTAGTGAACTTCAAGCCATGGTCAAACATAATACTTCTAGGCACTCCATGCAGCTATATGATCTCCTATAAAAAGAGGTTAATAGCAATTAAGCATCATTGGTTTGGTGGTAGGGAATGAAGTGACTCATCTTGTTGAACCGATCAACCACCACCATAATATAATCATGTCTTCTTACGGTTTGGGGTAGGCCAAGCATAAAATCCATGCTTAAGTCGATCCATAGGCATTTAGGTGTAGGCAGAGGTATGTATTCCCCATACGGCTCTTTCCTTCCCATCTCATACTTACATACCTGGCACCACTCAAGAATTTGGCGTACATCCTTCATCATCCCAAGCCAATAGAAATGTTCTTTCGACATTTCGGCTATTCCCTTTTCCCTAAAATAGCCAACTAAGCCTCTAGAATGAGATTCTTTGATGAATAGTTCTCTAGTCGAATCACTTGGTAGGCAAACTTGCTTGCCCTTAATTAGAAACCCTTGGCTTAAGTAAAACCCATCTACAACTCCTCCAACATTGTACTTGGCGACTAAGGGCCTAAAATACAGATCATGCTCGTACTGATCGGGTAAGGTGCCAAATCCTAGTACCTCGGCTTGCATTATCGTAATGAGGGTATGATGATGAGAAAGAGAGTTGGTTACAGTGTTTGTACTCTCCTTCTTATAGCTGATGACATAGCAAAAAGACTCTAAGAATTTAACCCATTTGGCATGACACTGAGAAAGTTTTTGTTGCCTTTACAAATGTTTGAGAGATTCATGATTTGAGTAGATGATGAATTCTCTCAGCAACAAGTATTGCTGCCAATTTTATAGTATTCGGACAACGACATAAAAATCCTTATCATATGCTAAGTAATTTATGGCAGCTCCTCCGAGTTTCTCACTGAAATAGGCAATGCATTGGCACTCCTGCATGAGGACAGCACCAATGCCGACTCTAGACGCATCGCATTCTACTTCAAAAACTTTCTTGAAATCTAGTAGGGTGAGTACTGGGGTTGATGTCAATTTGGAATTTATATCTTCAAAATTTTTTTGAGCTTTCTCTAACCACTTAAACTTGGAGTTCTTCTTAGTTAGTTCGGTTAAGGGTATTGTTATGGAACTGAAGTTTCAAATGAATCTCTGATAGAACAAAGCTAGACCATGGAAGCTCCTAACTTTAGTAGCATTAGTTAGCATAGGCCACTCAAGAATAGCTCTGACTTTCTCATCATCAACTTAGACTCCTCCCTCCAAAACAACATACTCGAAGAATATGACCTCACTTTAGCAAAATACACATTTCTTTAAGTTGTTGAATAATCCTCGGCATAGAGAATGTTGAATACCGATCTTAATTGTCCAATATAGGAGATGAGTTCGATATTATAGACTAGAATGTCACTAAAATAAACCATAACACATTTGCCATTCAATGGCCTTAGCACATGATTCATGAGCCACATAAACGTACTCAGGGCATTCATCAAACCAAATAGCATCACTAACCACTCGAACAGACCATCCCTTATCTTGAAAGCCATTTTCCATTCATCTCTAGGCCTCATTCTTATATGATGATAGCCACTTTTCAAATCAATCTTTGAAAAGATGCAAGCACCATATAACTCATCAAGCATATCATCAAGTCGTAGGATCAGATATTGGTATTTAATGGTAATTTTATTGATGGCACGACTGTTGATGTACATTCTCCATGATACATCCTTTTTTGGCACTAGTACTACTAGCACAACACATGGGCTCATGTTCTCACAAACATATCCACGATCTACCAACTTGTCTACCTGGTTCTTCAACTCACTCACCTACTCAAGATTGAGCCTATAGGTAGGTAGGTAGGTTCGGCAGTACAACTCTAGGCTAAAGGTCAATACAATGTTCAATGCCACTTAAGGGTGGTAAACCTTTCGGCATCTCGGTAAGAAATAGGTCAACATACTTCTACAATAGTGTTTACACCTCGGTAAGTAAGCTCTTGACTTCTCTCAACTTTAGAAGTTTCTTAACTAAAAGGAGCATACACACCTTAGCCTTGGCTTTATGGGAAAATTAAGCTTGGGAAATTACTAACGACTTTCGCTGCAATGATCTAGAAAACCTTCTCTTGTGACTCCTATGCTTCCTTCAGACTCATAAGGGTCAGTATAACCTTCTTCCCATCCTTTTGGAACTTATAGGTGTTCCAATACCCATTGTGTAATACCCTCGTGTCAAATAGCCAAGGTCAACCAAGTAAGATGTATGAAGCATACATGGGAAGAATATCAAACAACATCTCGTCCTTGTATCTATCACCAATGGTAATCGATACTCTAACCTATTCAGCAATGGGTAAACCTCCTCTCTCATTCAGTCAATGAATCTTATACGATTTAGGGTATAGAAGGGTCAGCAACTTCATGACCTTAGCTACTCCTTACGCTATGACATTAGTGCTACTTCCTCCATCAACGATTATGGTACAAAGCTTGCCATTCACTTGGTAATTCATATGGAAGAGATTCTCCCTTTATGCATTATCATGGGCTACAAAAGTACTGAGAGATTAATGAACAACATAAGAGTACTTAGCTCCTACTTTAGGAGGCGTGTCTCCTTTGATGGATATGACATGTCAGTTCGGACATTGACTAGCTATGTATCCATAACCAAGACATTTAAAGCACTTGATCTCTTGAATCTTCCTTCTTGAGCTCTAACCTCGGTCTCTTTAAACATCAATCTCCTCAGCCTTACCTTTACTTCAACCTTCTTTAGGTAGGTTCAGTATTGATCCTTGACAGTCTACCTCAAAATTGTTTGGTACTTGGCCATGTTCTAATCGACTTAGCATGTTACTTCGGCTCGATAGTCCTAGTCGACTAATCTAGCTTTGCCTTTACCTCTCAACCTTCTATGCCACTCGGATGGCCTCGTCTAAAGTCCCAAGTCTCTATAAATCTACAATATGACCAATTTTAGTCCAAAGCTTAGAAATAAATCTAAATATAGTTTGGGTTTTAGGTTCATCGACATCACATCAGATCATCAATAATTGAAATTCCTTTACATACTCATCTATTGACTTGCCGCCTTGTTTCAAATCTAAGAGGCATCAAAAGGTGTCTTATTCATAATATTCTAGCATGAACCTATTTCTCATGACTCTCTTCATTTCATTCCACTTCTGAATCTCACATCATGCTCTCTAGCATGCATTCTACAACTTCTTTCACCATATTGCTGCATATCTAGAAAATTCTAGTACAATTACCCTAATACGAACAACATCTTCATAGTCATAAAAGTCATATACCTTTTCAATCTTTTCCTCCTAATCTAAGTAATCGTTAGCACTACCAAACCCATTAAAGCTTCAAATCTGTACTTTAAGATGCACGACTCCTCGGGGTGCCCTTAGGTCATGCTCCTCAATAACATCATATTGCTCTTTCTCATCATACTCCTCAACTTCATCCAGCTTGAGTCTCGTTCTCACAACTCTATCGGTATGTCGGGGTGGTGCTTGGTTCATATGAATCAGCTTTGGGGCTCATTGCTCATCCATCTATCTTCTCAGCCTATCTCTCATTTCTCGGCCTTCATTCAACAACAACTCTCTCTCGAAGTCTAGTCCTATGATCCTTTGTATTGAAATAGCTAGGTTAGCCACAACAGTAGCAAGGTCTTGTATCTACTCATTAATAGTATGTGGTATTTATTGTGTAACACGACCACGACCATGAACATCACTCTTAGCATCATTAATCTCCCCTTGAATACTAGGATTTGACATTTTTACTACAAAACTTTTAGAAAACACTCCACTCGAGATTTTCCACTCATACTACAGAAAATTACCAAAAAACAATGACTGCGAATTTACTCTATTCTTCTATTATAAAATAGAGTAAGATAGAACAATATATTAATAGTAATAAGTCTATACAGCTTTTGGTCGCAACCTCAAGCTTTGAAACCAAGATTATATGATGTACCGAAGAGCTCAATTATCACTAAGACTTACCGTAAGAGTTGAAAACCAAATGGGCCCTTAAAAATATCGCAAAAAATAGAATGGGTAGGTTAGCAAATTGAATATAGTAGCTAATGTGTGGTTGCTCAGAGGATATGACTCACCTATGAACATAACACGACTTGGCACTTCACTTAATGTAATATACAAGTTAATGCCAAGGTCCACCTACTACTAATTTTGAGCAATAGCAACACTAGATAAAAGTGTATGAAAATAGACTTAGAGCGAAGTATCTCGCAAGAACAAGTATATTTAGCGCCCATAAGAATGTAAGGTATTCTGGCTACAAAATGAAGGGACTATTTATAGTAAGTCCCTAAGATAACATTACAAATAAGAAAAATTACAAAAAGGCATACATAAAAAAGAGATTCCTAGTATATATGAAAAAGGGTAACTAGGACAAATGACAAAAAGGGAAAAATAGTATAGTAGCAGATGAAAAGGATAGGTAACAGTGAAACATTGGTTCTGTACAAGCAATGAATGTTAAATGTAGCTATGTAGTAGTAGAGATAATAGGTTGAAGAGCTGAAGCGGATCTAGAGGAGTCTTGGCATGATACCAATTGACTTTGGCACTCAACACCTCGATATAAGGGGATCCTGGGCATTGACACAGTATTTTATGGTTAAAGTCCTCAGCCTTTGCACTAAGTTGGTTGGCTTTGGCACTCAGTAGATCAGTTTCAGCACTTAGAGCTGAACAAAGTAGGGTATAGCCGAGATTAACCCTCACGGAGTTCTTCCACCATTCTCTTATAAACTATGCCTCATCTTTGACAAGTTGTTCAGAGAGAATTCTTCTAGCGAGTGACTGAAGGCCTTGGAGGCATGTACGGGTGAGAGGACCAATAGTCGATAATCCATCAAGATCTAATTAAGGTTTGATATAATTTTTCATTTACCTTTTTACCATTACTTGTGATATTAAGCTTTTTTGAGGTGCTTATAGGAAATAAAGAATCCTTGGTGTTCTCAAGACCAAATTTCTTAAGTATTGGTCTAGTGTACTTCTCTTAGTGAATAAAAATTCCATTCTTTATTTATTTGATTTGTAATCCTAAGAAGAAGTTTAATTTTCCCATGAGTGATATCTTAAATTTGGCCTACATCAAGCTTCAAAACTCTGGACAATATTTTTCATTAGTTGCACCAAAAATAATGTTATCAACATAAATCTGTACAATTAACATATCTTCTCTTTGAAAATCATTTTTAATTAAAATTTTTCTTAATCTCTCGTACTAAGAATGTAAAGCATGTTTAAGACCATACAATACCTTGTTCAACTTATACACATGATATGATTTGAAGGGATCTTCAAATCCATGAGGTTGCTTAACATATACCTCTTCTTTTATAAAACCATTTAGAAAAGCACTTTTTACATCCATCTAATATAATTTAAAAATTTTCAAACAAGTAAATGTAAGTAGTAATTTTATATCTTTTAACTTAGCCACAAGCACATAAGTTTCATCATAGTCTATTCCTTCTTCCTAAGAATAACCTTTAGCAATTAAATGATCTTTATTTCTTATTATTTTTCTATGTTCATCCAGTTTATTCTTGAAAATCCATTTAATGCCTATAATTGACTTATCCTTAGGTCTTGGAACTAAGTTCCATACCTGATTTCTCTAAAATTAACCAAGTTCCTCTTGCATAGATAAGATCTAATTATTATCATTTAAAGCTTCATCAATTGAATAAGGTTCAATTTCAAATATTAAAGCAAAATGATTTTCAAAATTTTGTAAGCTCAATCTTGTCCTTATTCCAGATCTAACATTACTAATCACAACTTCAGGAGGATGATCAACTTTAAATTTAAGTGTCAATGGTGGTGTATGAAAGTGTTGAAAAGCTTCTGACTTACCTTCTAAACGTATTTCAACAAACCCAATATTAGTCTTTGAGGAACCTTCTAATCCTGGTTTTATTTTGGATGTATCAAGTAGTTTTTAAGCTTTTGATGTTCCGTCTAATAAAGGTTCTGACTTAGCTCCTGAATTAAGTCATATAAGACTCTTTTTATTTGAGACAATTGGAAGTTCATCATTTGATTCTTCATTACCTGTTTCTTCTACAAACTTGATATTTATTGATTCCTCTACCACTTTTATTTCTTTATTGTATACTCAATACGCCTTCGAGTTCAAAGAGTGGCCTATAAACATGGCTTCGTCAACTATCTCTTCAAACTTTCCCAATACTTTTCCTACTTTTTTTATAAAACACTTACAACCAAATATTTAAAAGTATGAAATAGTAAGTTTTCTTTCTTTGTAAATCTCATAAGCAGTTTTATTTGTTAAAAGCCTAACATATACTCAATTTATAATATAACAAGCTATTGATGTTGCTTTGGCCCAAAAATGATCTATTATACCACTTTCATTTAGTAGTGTTCTTGTCATTTATTAAATAGTCATGTTTTTGCATTCAACTACTCCATTTTGTTATGGAGTATAAGATACTAAAAAGTTATCGGTAATACCCTTTTCTTCACAAATAGAAATAAAATCAGAATTTTCAAATTCCTTACCATGATCAGTTTATAGACTAATCATGGAGAGGCCTTTTTTATTTTGAACTTTTGGAAAATATTTCAAAACTTTTAAATGCATCACTTTTATGATGCAAGAGCAAGATCCAAGTAAATCTTAAGAGAGTCATCTACAATGACAAGTCTATACTTATTTCTTCAAAGACTTAAAGTGTGAGTTGGACCAAATTAATTTAGATGTACTAATTCTAAAAGTCTTTGAGTAGTGTAAACACTCAATTTTTGCCCCATTTATTTTATTATATAGGATAAGGAGTCCTAAATAAGGAAAAACACAAAAAAAAAATAGAAAATTAAAGAAAAAAATAAGAAAATTTGGAAAAAAATAAGTAGTTTAGAAAAATACAAAAAAATAGAAAAATAAGAAAAAGCACAAAAACTAGGAAATCTAGGAAAAATATCAAAAAATAGGAAAAAGCACAAAAAAAATAGGAAATTTAGAAAAAATGAAAAATTTAGAAAAATTGAAAAGTCACAAAAAATAGAAAAAAAAATTTAAAAAATAAGGAACTTAGAAAATAATAAAATTTTTAAGCAGTTTAATAGAATAGATTTCTAAATTTAGATAAAATAAGGAGAGGGCCATTCAGCTTAGGCTTATATTTAAATTTAGCTTAAGTTGACCTTGTCTATATTTGTAGTTTAATTATACATATAGATAAGGTATAAGCCAACAACTTAACAGATAAGCACATTGACATAACACTATATTGGAACTAAAAGTCATGAGTTCAAGTCTTGCTTAGCATACAGTAGCTTTCTCTTTTTAAAAGGAAAAACATAATAAGATAGGACTTAATAGGTAGTTAATTTTTTAGTTTTTAATGATGATGATGATGATGATGATGATGATAATGATTAAGAAAATATATATATATATATTTTCTTAATCATTATCATCATCATCATCATCATCATCATNAAAAAACCTATTTTTCCTTTTTTTGTTTAGTTTAGATTAGTTAAGTTATCTAATTTGATTGAATTCTATTTTATAAAATTAAAAAGTGATTTTTAAGTTTAAAATTAAATTGGGAAAGTTAATGGTTTACGTAAGGGTTTAAAATTCTTAACCTCCGGATTCGAATCTCTAGTTTTAAAACCATTTTACAAAATTGGTTTCATTATTAGACCAGTAGTTAAGTTATAATCAATCCACCCAATTGGTTATAACTTAACTCTTTTTCCTAACTTCGGTTAGATGGCGACTTTAAAGCATTTTCAAGGTATAAAAATTGGTTTTCTTTAAACTCTAGTCAAAAGTCGGTATGAAATGGGTAAGGTTTAATACTGATCAATTTAAAGAAAACCTAATTTATAAAAACCAAGAGGAAAAAACCAGGTTTGACAACTGAATATAACTTTCTTACTCTTATGTGATGATGAATTCATCTTACTCTTAAGACAAGAAACACAATGAATATTTTCATGAGTAAGCAATTTTAGCAAGCCTTTGTCGCATCTCGACATAGCACAGAATGTACCATTACATAGGAATACTTATTTATACTCAACAAAAGTTATATTTTTAGGAAAAGAGTACTACAACAGAGTTCAGCTTTACACATGTTTATACAAAAGAGTAAATCTGTCAAACTTAACCAAACTTAAGATACAGTACTTCTTTTTTATTTCATATATACGATTCTTTATAGAAATAAGAACAAAATACTGCAAGACTTCTTCAAAAGTAGTCGACATGCTCTCAAAAGACATTTCCCCTAACTAATGTTGATGCCTAGTCAATTTTCTTCATAACCTGAGAATATATATGTATCCCCTTAATTCTCTATGAGCTAAGTGAGAGTGAATAAAACAAAGTACAATACAAGCTTAACATACATTCACAAGTATCAATACTATAGAGCATTTAATTGCATAACTCAAGATATCAATACGATCTATCTATGCAAGAAATTTGTGCCATGCTCATGTACATGACATGCATCGGTATCAATATCCTATAATTTTCCAATTCATCATCTAATTAATTGACATACTCGAGCATTTGGACACAACGTCCAGGAACGTAAGGTAATAAGGAGTTGCTTAGAAGTAGGACCTTCAACAAAAACCACCCACTGTATTTTGAAAATCCAACATATAGTCTGTTACACATCATAGCCAAAATAAGTTGAGCAATGCAATTCTATCTACTTAAAAGCCAACTCAACAGTGTTCAAGCTTTCAGAAACTTGACTTATAGGTCCTTTTGTGCCATTCCATGAATGTAGTAAATAGTACAATAGCCCAATATCGAGCACAAATCTCAAGTTCTACTTCATAACAATTAGACTATCTCAACTTCAACTTTGTTTCTCGGCTTTATAATACATTCTTTCATATAAGGTTCACTTAAGTGAACACCTTAAGAGACCATTCAGTTTCTAAGTTTTCTAAATAGAAATACATATTGAAGAATTAATCATATAAGAGAAAACATTTCACTCAGTTAACACACATTCAACAGAATCATATATCCAATCAATCCAACACATCATTACAATTCACAACACAACTAACTCCAAATCAAGTAGACAAAGGTCTACTTATACAAAAACAAAAATATCTATTTACTAGGATATAACGATAATATATTCCTATTCTTCAAAGTGCATATCTCCTTCATTGAATCCACCTAACAAAGTAATGTTATCCATTAATACTCATTTTTGCAACCTTACCCCTACTCTTTCTTAAAATAATTAGATTGTTTATCATTAACATTTAAAATATAAATATTTATCTACCTAGTTATTTATCAACAAATATGTGTATTGGTATTTAGTTGATAATGTATTTAATGTTTTACATTCTCTTTAATCTAAAGTTGTTTGTTGATAAATCCATATTGAAATTATTATTATTATCATTTTCTTAGTTATAGTAGTGAATGTAGTGATCATGAGACCTTATCAAATTTCATACTTCTCACTTTGTAGTTATTGAAACACAACTTAATAGATGGTGTAAGTATACATAGAATATATTACATATAGTGCTTTTCTAACATCATTTATTGAGTTGTCAATAAGAATAGACATGCATTGAAAAATGAAAAATAGCACATCTAGAAATTAATTTTTAAGCCAATTATATTGAAATCATGTTGTTATAAGCAAAATATATAGTTATGTAGAGGACTTCTACATTCTAAGTTAGTTTAGCATCATATAATTTAATTCAAACACATGTTGCATCTTTTTGATAAAAATTATCTACTTACAACTTCTGATGTAGAGCCTTTCAGCAATTGTTTAAACATATCCCATGTGAGTTTGACATCCCAATCATGATCATGAAGTCATCATCCTTTAGATGTTACAAGACTCACTTGTAATTGGCCATCTTTAATAGCTCTTCACTATTTATGTTTGATGGGAATCAAGCTACAAGGCCCCTAACCCACAACTGAGGTCAAGGACTAAAAGGGCTGGTACAACAAGTCCTTATGTTCCAACTAACCCCTACTAAGGTCAAGTACCTCCTTGCTGAGTCACCCTCATCATGGATAGTGGGAACTACACCAATGTGGCATCAATTGACCTTGTTTCAAAATTGAGGTTGCCGATTACTGTACACTCGAAGCCGTGCAAATTGCACTGGTTGAGTGAGAAGTGAGCCTTATATGTCAATTAGTAAATACTACTGTCGATCACTATAGGCAATTACTTTAACCAGATTCTCTATGACGTATTGCCTATGTGCGCATCTCACGTATTGTTAAGAAGATCGTAGCTGTTTGATAAGAGAGTCATTCACGACAGTTACAGGAATACCTACATGCTTGAGAAGGATGATCGAAAAATCACGCTAAATCCAATGCCACCTAGAGAAGTTCACAAGTTACAAACAAAACTTGCTTATGGATCGAAGAAGGCTCAAGTGATAAGTAGAGCCGAGCTCCAAGAGGCCATTAACGTCAATGAGCTGACCCTCCTGTTGGTTAGGCGACCATTGGAAATGAAGAAGCAGAATGATTTACCTTAAGAGGTGAAGGAACTATTGGATGAATATACTGACTTATTCCCAAAATAGTTGCCAGCAGGGTTACCCTTAACCCGAGGTATAAAGCACTGCATTAACTTAGTACCCGATGTTGTATTACCAAATAAGTCAGCTTATCACATGAATCCCAAGCAGGCTTCTAAGCTTCAACATCAAGTTAATGAGTTGTTTGAAAGAGGATACATGAGAGAGAGTCTCAGCCCTTATGTTGTACCTGCACTTTTAGTGCCGAAGAAGGATGGAACCTGGCAAATGTGTGTTGACAACCAAGCCATGAACAAAATCACGATCAAATACAGGTATCCAATCCTGAGGTTAAAAGATATGTTGAATGAATTGAGTGGAGCCAAAATTTTTAGCAAGATTAACCTCAAGTCTGGTTACCATCAAATCTGCATGAGGCTAAGAGTCTAGTGAAAGACTGCATTTAAGACTCGATATGGACTTTACGAGTGAATGGTCATGCCCTTCATCTTATCAAATGTTTTGAGCACCTTCATGAGACTTATGAACCATGTGTTGAGATATCTCATCGGAAAGTGTGTCGTGGTGTAATTCGATGACATCCCGATCTATAGTACCGACATTCCGAGTTATTGTGAACACATCAAAACAATCTTAGATATCCTTCATATCAAGTGACCATTTGGCAATTTGAAGAAATGTTGCTTCTACCAGGAGAAATTAGTATTCTTGAGCTATGTAATCAATAGAGGAGGCTTGTGAGTTGATGATGAAAAGATCTAAGCAATTGTTGAATGGCCGACCCCTACTACTTGTGTCAATGTGAGAAGTTTCCATGGATTGGCTTTGTTTTACCAAAGGTTCATTAAGAACTTCAATGCCTTCGCTACATCACTTACTGAATTAACGAAGAAAAACATTGACTTCCGATGGGAAGAAAGGGAGGAGAGGAGTTTTGTTGAGATTAAGAAGAGGTTGATCTCTACCTCGATGTTAGTGCTACCTATCTTCCACAAAATTTTTGAGCCAGAGTGCTATGTGTCAAGCATTGGAATAGGAGTTGTCCTGATGTAGGAAAGCCAATCAATTGCCTTCCATAGTGAGAAGCTTCGAAGACCCTAATTAAATTACTTTGTATATAACAAAGAGCTCTTGGCACTAATCCGTACACAGCAAGTATGGCAGCACTATCTACTGTTGAGAGAATTTGTCATATATACTAATCATGAGTCACTACGGTACCTCCAAAGTTAGACCAAGCTATCTAAGCGACAGGCAAAATGGGTTGAATTCCATGAAGAATTCAATTTCGTGATCAAATACAAACAAGGAAAGAGCAACGTAGTTACAAATGCTCTTTCGAGGAGGCATGTGCTCTTGTCAAAACTACAGACTAAACTGTTTGGTTTTGTGAATATCAAAGAACAGTACTCTGAGGATCCACACTTTAGACCAATAATTTCAAGATGTACAGATAGTAGAATAGTGGACGAGTATTATGTACAGGATGGCTATCTATTTCGAGGAGGGAAACTATGCATACCAACTTATTCCTTATGAGAATTACTAATCAAGGAGGCCTACAGTAGAGGACTCTCTGAGCACTTTGGTAAGAGAAGGACCTGTGAACTAGTGAATGGCCGATTCTTTTGGCTGAGAATGCGAAGAGATGTGCACCAAGTGGTCGAAAGCTGTGCTGTGTGCAAAAGGCTAAGTGCCGAGCTGAATAAAGGAAGGCGATGCCCCTACCTATTCTGACAAGGCCGTGGACTGAACTAAGCATAAACTTTGTTCTCAGATTGCTGAGAACTACCCGAAGAAAAGATTTTGTCATGGTCATTGTGGATTAGTTCAGTAAGATGGCACACTTTATGCCCTAAGCCAAAATTAATGACGCTTCGGCTATTGCTTCTCTTTTCTTACAGGGGATTATGAGGATATACGGCGTGCCAAGAAGTGTAGTCTCCGACAAAGACCCGAAGTTCTTAAGTCATTTTTGAACAACCCTGTAGCATCAACTAGGAACCAAATTACTCTTCAATACCTCCTATCACCCCCAAACTGATAGCTAAACAGAGGTGTTTAATCTTACTTTGGGTTCACTACTCCGAGCTACAGTCGGTAAGAACTTAGTTGATTGGGACATCTACCTATCAGTAGTTGAGTTTGCTTACAACTAAACCATACATGACACCACTAAGCAAACCCCCTTTGAAGTGGTCTATGGATTCAATCTCAAGTTAGCCCTCGACTATACCCCTATACCTACACCTACGCAAAAGGGCCTTAACTCCTTGGCTAGGGCACAATCCCTTCAGTACATCTATGATAAGGTCACTTGGCACATCGACCAGGCTGCTAAAAGAATGCATGAAAAGACCAAGGGTTGGTTGGCTAAACAATTTCAGTCGGGAGACTTAGTATAGTTATACCTTAGCAAGGAACGGTTCCCGAATGAAAGGAGAAACAAATTATCTACAAGAGTAGAAGAACCTTTTAGAATCCTTCAGAAAATCAGCGACAACACTTATAGGTTGGAATTGCCTAAGGACTATGGGGTTTTTAATGCCTTAAACATTGCGGACCTCAATCCATATCACCCTGATGGAGAACTAAGCGGATACCATCCTGATTTGATCCCCAATCCAAAACAACTTGGAGGGAATGATGAGAATCAAGCTGTAGGGCCCTTGACCCTTAGGCAAGCTCGAGGACTAGAGGGCTGGCACGACGAATTCTTATGTTCTAACTAACCCCTACTAAGGCTGAGTACCTCCTTACCAAGTCACCTCTAATGCCGTGCCGTATGACCGCCTATTATTGTATGGTATTCTGAGTTGACGATTACTCTCTATTATCGAGTCGACCAGTTACTTAACTTCTTCCTTGCAGAGAAACCAAGAGAGAAAGACCGGACTGACTATGTCATCCCTACTCGAACAAACCCATTCGTTCGTACTTTTTGTCCACATCTTCTAACAACCTTACCAATATAGCATCACCACGTGTACTGTATCATGTGTAGAATCTATAGCATTAATGATTGTTTTCCTTGTATATTCATTTTTACCCTTTTATATCACGTAACATTGTTTTTTTAGGAAATGTCCTTTTTGTCTTTCCCCCTTTGGGCAAATTGCCCTAGTTTGTAAGTATAAATACCCTTGTACTTGTAGTTGTAAGAAGATCATATTACCTTTAATACACTTAAGCACTTTCTTTCTTGCGTAAACACTACTTGTTTACTCTCGGTATCAATGTTATCCTTTCCCTTAAGTAAAGTTAGGTAGAAAGTAACCTCATTAGAACAATTCGTGTGTCATATTGAATTGTGCCGTAAGTCCTCGAAAGTTTTATTTGTGCGTCATATCCTCTAGAGCTATTCGTGGGTTTGCTTACTGTTTTCATTCTTCATTTCTTACCCTTTTCGTACCTTTCACCATTAACCATTTTTGAGCTTTCTGCAAGTTTGGACCCATCTAACGACCGCCCTTGTCTGTTCTTGGTCATGATTCGCATCATATGTTGGTCTATAATATAGTAAAATTGTAGTACCCTCCTCATGCTTCTAAGTTTCTACGTGTTATCCTTCTTCATATTGAGTCGATTGTTCTTTTACTTATTTGTTTATTATTTAATCATACTTATTTTATTTTATTATTTTTCTTCCTTTCTCTCCATGCCTTACATGAATCAGGAGGAATTAATCATGCTCTTCAATCCAATCTTATGGTAACAAATCCATTGGATATCCTAAAGTGAATAATGGTAACATCCTTTCTTTTGCCACCTAAGCTAAAGGTGTCTTCATGATACAAAATGGAAGATGATTAATAAATCTAAATTGAATTCTATTCTTGCCACGTTCCTTAACATGTTCAAATCCATAATGTTAAGTTATTTTATTTTCAAACATAGTAATAAATTATATAATAATGTCTGTAATGTATATCCTTACATAAATTTTCCAACAAAACATGTGTCAAGAATCTTGTCTCAAACTGCCATTTAATTCACTTGTAATATATATATATATATATAGATAAATATTATGTTATGGTTCAATTTATGTGACTCCTGGTGTAAAATTTCATCTTGATTTATTATACATAAAGTTTTATAATGTGTTTTATAAATAAAAGAACATTGTACTATGCATTAAATCTTTATTCCTCACCTTTATGGTAGTTAAGATTTGACCCGATGAACTTTATTTCCTATATAACATTGGTAGCATTTAACTCAGTTTTAAAAACTTTTTCAATGTAAAACAAAATTATCCCTCTTAATTGCTTAATTTGGTGAATAGTGGTACTCTAATAATTCAACACACAATTAAATAACATAAATAAAAAGAGATAGTGAGGAGAATAATAAGCTCAGGATTTATAAAGTTTAGGCCTTCTACCTTTTAGATGATTAATGAATAATCAACTTCGATTCAACTCTCTCAAGAAGTATTTGAGAAATGTTCTATGCTCTTTAAGATGGTAGAAAATGATCAAAATCAGAGTATAAAGTATATGTTCTTCCTTCTCAAAATAGTTCAAATATTTTTTAATCATCTTCCCTTTTATACTGGAGTTTTCCAACATCTATATTATTGATGATTATCTTCATCTCATGTTTATCCAATCCAAATGTTAAAAAAATGATCCATAGATATTTGGAGAAAATATTGGAGTTTGAATTTTAACTTTATCTTATCTCGATCAGATCTCCTTCAAAGTATATACTTGATTAGCAACTCTAAATAATCTTGAATTTCAAATTTGACCATAAAATTTGAAATTACCCTTATCCTTATCCAAACTTAGATATTTTCTTTAATTATTTTAAAAGATAATTCTCTTAGTAAAAATCCCTATGTATCTTAATTCTCACTTAAGTAAAACGAGATTAAGTGTATTACCCTAATACACCCAATCCAATAGAGCTAGGTCTTATTTACTTCGAATCTGATATCATGTTATTTTTTAGAGTTACTCTTTCAATCCAACTATCTAAATAACCCTCTGAAGATATCTCAATTTACTTATCTTCAGAGTGTCTAAACAATTTTATGAAGTACTATGCTGATTCTTCTTATATAAGCTTCTAAAATAATCTCTAAATATTTTGTAGACTTGTCTTTTTTCAAATTGATTCAAACCTTATGAAGAAGTCTCTAAATGTAACTCAATTTACAATTTTAAAATTTTTGAAAAACTATTTGAATATATGTACACTTGTTAATATATTAGCATTTCTCTCTTTTTGTTATCATCAAAATTCATGAGAGATATCTAACTAGTAATTAATTTAGGAATGGAAGAGAATTTATGGAATTTGAAAATTAGGGGTAATTTGACAAACTATAAAAAGCAAGAATTGTCACACTTACTATTAAAATACTTAAACATATTCGCTTGGTCTTATGAGGAGAAGCTTATATTAGACTTGTCAATAATAGTCTACATCTTGACCACAAGAGATGATGTTAAACCTAAAAAGAAAAAGCTTAGGCATTTTAGGTGTGCTATATTACTTAAAATAAAAGAGGAAATAAAGAAACTGTTGGAGGTTAGGTTCATAGAAGTATCAAATTACCCTAAGTAGGTAGCTAATGTGGTGCCAATGCTTAAGACAAATAGGAAAGCCAGCATATGTGTAAACTTCCATGATTTGAATCAAGCCATGCCTCAGGATAATTTCCTCTTACCACATATTGATGTCTTAGTAGATAGCACAACCAGAAATCATCTCTTCTCATTTATGGATGGTTTCTCGAGATATAATCAAATTAATATGATAGAAGAGGATAAAACTAAGACCACTTTCATTACCACTTAGGGAATGTTTTGCTACAAAGTTATGCATTTTAGGTTAAAGAGTGCTAAGCAACTTAGCAACATGTTATGGTACTATTTTCATGAAATGATGCACCAAGAGATAGAAGTGTATGTAGATTATATGATCGCCAACTCCAAGGAAGATGAGAATCATGTAGATGATATGTAGAAATTATTTGAAAGACTAAGGAAATTTCAATTGAAGTTGAATCTAAAAAAATGCACCTTTAAGGTGACTTAAGGAAAACTGTTGGTCTTTATTATCAATAGAAAAGGAATCAAGGTAGACTTAGATAAATTGAAGGCAATCATGGACATGCCTACACCAAAGACCTTAAAGAAAATCAAAGGACTATTAAGGAGACTAACTTTCATCTCTCAGTTCATGTCGCAACTTACTGATAAGTGTAGTCATTATTCTAGATCTTGAGGAAGAATGTAGCAATAGAATGGGATGAAGAGTGTAAGTAGCCATTTGCCAAAATCAAAGAGTATCTAATGACCCCACCAATATTGGTTACTCCCACACTAGGACAACCACTAATACTTTACCTAATGATTCTCCCTAAGTCGATAGGATGTATGTTGGGGCAAAGAGACGAGATGGAAGGAAATAGCATCTTATATACTATTTAAGCAAGAAGTTCACTAATGATGAATAGAAATATTTAGAGGTGGAAAGGACATGTTGTACCTTAGTATAAGTAATGTACAAACTCAAATAGCACATTCTCTAGTACTCAATGGAGTAGTTAATGAAGCACAACCCTTTGAGGTATTTGGTAGAGAAATAGGCTTTAATAGGAAAAATTTCCAACTAGCAAATGTTGCTTTCCGAATTTAACATAAGGTATGTGAGCTAGAGCTCAATCAAAGGATAGGCTATGGCTAATGACAGTAGTTCTAAAGGCTAGTTTCCCAACGAAGATGTGATGGTAGTAAGTGAATTAAATGGTGAAAGGCTAAAATGGAAGATGTATTTCGATGGAGTAGCCAATGTGTTTGGGTGCAAAATAAGGGCAATACTAGTATCACCTTAAGGTAGTCATTTTCTCGTAGTAGTCAGGTTAGCATTCCCATATACGAACAACATAGCAAAATATGAGTCCTGTATTTAGGGCTCAAAATGGCTTTAGATATGAGGATACAAAGGTTTGAAGCGTATGGAGATTCTTCTCATATAATTCTCTAAATCCTAGGAGAAAATAAGATGAAAGACAACAAGTCGATACCATATCAAGAGCACTTAGGAAAGTTGATTGAATGATTCGAAGAAGTCTCATTCACTTATATCCTAAGAACCTAGAATCAATTTGCCGATGCATAAGCAACATTAGCATCAATGATGAAAGTTATAGATGGGATAGAGATTCAGCCCCTCAAAGTGGAGGAGAAGTTAGCCTTATGCTTGGCTACCATAGGGAAACAACAAAAGAAGCCTTGGTATTATGATATTTAAAGATTCCTCTTGACAGATGAGTTTCCAAAAGAAGCTAACAAAAGAGCATGTCAAGCATTAAGAAGACTAGCTACTCATTTCCTACTAAGTGGAGCAACTTTATATAAAAGATTGTTTTATACCACGTTGCTAAAATGTATGGATGAGGAAGAAGCTAAGAAGTTAATGAAAGAAGTGCAAGAAGAAGTTTATGGTCCTCATTTGAATGGATACATGTTAGCTAGGAAGATCATGATAATAGGATATTTCTAGATGATAATGGAGTTAGACTTTATTAAGTATGTAAGGCATTGCCATCTGTACCAAGAATACACCAACAAAATCAATGCTCCAACCCAAGAGTTGCATGTGTTGATAGCCCTATGGCCTTTCTTGATGTGGGAATTAGATATGATTGGTCCGATATCACCAACAGCTTCAAATAGACACAGGTTCATTCTAGTTGCAATTGACTATTTTACTAAATGGGTGGAAGCTGTGTCATATGATACTGTAACCAAAGGAGTAGTGGTTAGGTTTTTAAAGAGGGATATTATTGCTAAATACAGTATGCCTGAGTTTATCATTATAGACAACGGAGTCGAACTTGAATAATAAGCCAACTACTAAAGTATGCAACCAGTTAATGATCAATCACAAAAACTCAATTCCATATAGACCTTAGATGAATGGGATAGTTGAAGCCGCTAATAAAAAAAAATTTAAGAAAATCATTAAGAAGATGGCGATCACTTATAGAGATTAACATGAGATGCTTCCCTTCGCTCTCATGGATTATAAAACCTCAGTCAAAACCTATATAGGAGTGACTCCTTACTCATTAATATGTAGGAGTAAAGTGATACTACCAATGGAAGTAGAAATAGCCTCAGCCTAAGTATTAATGAAGACTTAACTTGATTAAGTAAAGTGGATAAGAAAATGAATGGAGCATTTGAATCTCAATGATGAAATGAGGCTTGCGGTAATGTGTTATGGTCAATGTTACTATCATAGGATGATCAAAGCCTTTAACAAGAAACTACGACTAAGACATTTCAAAAGAGGAGATTTGTTGTTGAGGAAAGTATTACGGAATGTAAAAGACCCTAAAGGGAAATTTGCTCCAAACTATTAAGACCTT
This sequence comes from Lumnitzera littorea, assembly GCA_024138015.1. NCBI lineage: Eukaryota > Viridiplantae > Streptophyta > Magnoliopsida > Myrtales > Combretaceae > Lumnitzera > Lumnitzera littorea. The sequence goes on from JAMXBB010000008.1 coordinate 25,015,939, forward strand.
TATGTCATGAAAGGGGTACTATCAAGAGATGCATTAGTATTAGAAGAGATGGACGATCCAAACTTGAGGGACCTTATAAATTAAAATGCTATTAAGTTATATTACCCATGAAATGTTGAATTCAATAAGATTCCAAATCTTCTTGAAAATTGTTTGTGGTTAATCTTTCATCATTTGCAAGCAAAGTTGATATCTACGATGGTTGTCAATCCAGGATGGTCATTAACCAATAAACACATTATTAATAAGTCTTTCTATGTCTCTCTTCCTAGACTTAAACACTTAAACACTAAATCATTATCTTGTCACCAGAAAACCTAAATTACTAAATAATAATGGCGATAGGTGCTCCTTGGGATCTAATCTTGTTTTTCAAAAGGGGTTTATTTTTTAGGACTAACAAAATTGTAAGGGTTAGAAGAAAAAAGTCGACTATGATCAATGTTGAATTAGAACATAGGCATGGTATAGCTAAAAGCTAATAGCTAATGATTGCAATCTATTGTAATAAATGGAAATTTCAATTTGAGTTCCACACAAAGGGGGACTTTCTTTCGAAGAAAGAGTATTATTGCAAAAGGTTACCAATAAGAACAGTATTAGTATTCTGCTTTCCAAATAAGTGAATATCATGAATTGATACAAGGTATGCCTATTGGTTGCTATTTGTGAAATTTTTTAGTTCTAGGCAAAACGATTTTGAAAAATCTCTGAAAATTTTCAAAGAATTGTTTGAATGAATTGCTTTGAGAGAAACTTTAGATCCTTGAAGAGATCTACCCTCTTTAGGATACTCACCCATCTAACCTAAGGGCAGGATCTTATTTATTTGACAATTTAAGTTAGAATCCTTTTACCTCAACCTTCGAAGACAAGCCCCTATTTATTTAGCATTTTGAGTCAAAGACCTTTTACCCCAACCTTTCAAGTTGGGACCCTTATTATCTTGCTCTTTCAAGTAGAGACATTATTTAACTAACCTTTCTTAATTAACCTTTCAAGTTTGGACCCTTTTTAGCTGGCCATTCAAGTCAAAATTCCTTACCTTGCCAATTCAAGCCAAGACTTAGCTAAAATTGGCATATCCTTTTGGACTTTATAACAAAGTTTAATTAAACTTCCCTACAAAAAGTGGTAACCTTAGATAACCCATTTTTGCCTCCCTTTATTTTTAATTTCTTTCATTTTTTTTTTTTTGTTTTTGTTTTTGTTTTTTTGTTCTTAGGCTAGGTTTATAGAAAAAAGAGAAACAAAATAAAAATTTGAAAAATAGAACAAAAAATTGAAAAAGTTAAATAGGAAGTGTTAAAAGATGTCCAAGTCAAGTTAGTCATTCATTTTAAGGTTAGATCCGGCATTAGTAAAAAATATACATCCAATTTAATAATTCAAAGTCTTTAAGAAAATTAGGCTTCATAAAAAATATATCCATTTGAGAATAGTCCAACAAAACATTTGAGCTCATGAAGTTGATTTTTGTCCAATTTAAAATTTGAAAATAATTGGACTAATTGAAATAGGACTTATTAAATTTAAAATGGGGTTGAAAATCTTTAGTATGTTTGTTTTGGGGTTATTTTGATGTGTTTAGGTTATTTTAAGGTGAGTTAGAATAGATTGAGCTTAAGTTTGAAAATGAAAATTAAGGTTGGGTCTAACAAGAAGAGCTTAAGTCTCACTAGGGTACATCATATGGTCAGGAAAAAAAAAAAAAAAAAGGCTCAGTTAAGTGGGTAAGGAGTGTGCCTTAGTTACAAGAGGTTATGGGTTCAACCCCCTTATAGTACGTACACATGTTTCTTTTTTTTTTTTTTGTTATGATGCACATGACTTGGTCATCTCTTCTCTAAACTTTCTCGAGAAACTTGCAGAAAGAGAAGGAAAATTAGCCAAGCTTCTACAAATCCGATCTGCAACATATCTTATTAAATCTTCATCTTTTTTTTTTTTTTCTATGGATTTAGAAGTATCTTTAGAAAATCATTGATAAAAAATCTCAAATCTAACATAGATATACAAGAATACTCATGGAAAGAGGATTTGATAAAATTAAGTTCGGATTTAAATCTTATCTATGTTCAATTCATATTTATCCAAGCAACAAACTAGATTTGAATTAGCAATCTATAAGTAAAATGCAATTGAGAGAACAAAAGGAACACATACGACTACATCCTCACTTGATACACATAGTATAGCTGATGTTAAGCCTAATTTTTTTCCGATTCTTATTATATTCCTGAACTCAATTAGTATTAACCCCTAACCCATTTAATAATAACTCTCTACTAAAAGTTAAGAAAAATGTTGTTTTCTAGTTTTGAAAACTTAGAGCCACCACTTGATTAGGGTTAAGGAAAAAAATGGGATAGGTTAAATCAATTGGGTAAATCAATTTTAATCTGGCCATTGGTCTACTGAAAAACCAATTTCAAAAATGGTTTTTGAAAATTAGAGATTTAAGTTCAAGAGTTAACCTATTGAATCTTAACAAGTACCAATTTTAGCTTTTCTAATTTAGATTTACTTTTCAATATACCCTTATAATTAGAATTTTTACTTTATAAGTAGAAAATGAAATTATATCTATTGAAAAATTATTTATAAGGCGAGAAAATAAAATTTTTTTCATATTTTAAATTACCCCGTAATCTCCTACGAGTGCCTATATACTGCTATTCTAGATCATATTTTTATAGTTCATTTAATATAACTTTAGTTTGTTAATTGATTTTAATTTTGAAAAATCATTAAGTTTATATTTTTAACCATTTAAATTTATTTGAGAAAAATTCTAGAAGGGCCCCATTTGGTGTGTTCTTTGAAAACTCTAAAATGCCTTAATTTTAAAAAAAGGGTTGATTTTAATTTATTTTTTTGAAAAATGATTTTTCTAAGTGGCAAAACATTATTCACTTATTTATTTAATTTTAATTATTTTATTTTTATTTTTATTATTATTATTTTTATTTATGTTTAACTAAGGAAGGAAAATAAAATAAATAAAACTAATCTTCCCTATGTTTCTCTTTTTTTTTCTTTTTCATTTTTTTTTACAATTACAAATTATTAATAAAATAAATAAAAAATTACAAGACAACGCAATATAAAACAACACAAGCAAAGGGCCAGACAAAACGCAAACAAGGCATGGGTCGGTCATCAAGTCAAATACAGAATATAGGTTGGATCTTCAAGTCAGTTAATCATAGATCCGGGTTGCAAGTTAAAGATGAGAGTAGTTGCTTAGGAGGGGTGGTTTAAAATGATCTAGATACCAAAATAAGTAGGTGATGGGAGTTTTATGTGTTTCTTATTAGGAATATGGGTGGTAGGACAAGTGTCAAGGTGTTTAGTGGTGGTTGGAAGTGGTAGCTAGCAATGGTGGTGCACAATGTGCATAGGGTGTTGCTAGGTGTCTATGGAGCATCAAGTCTTAGGTTTTAGGACGTCGCCAATTACGTAGTGGTGTTGGTTTTACTTAGTAGTGGCTAGATGTAGAGTTTGGAAGGGCAAGGGTCACCACTGCTAAGGTTTCAAGAGTAGTGGTTCAAAGATGTAGCTAAGAGGCATGGCAAATGTTAGGGCTAGTGTCAACAAAAAGCTCGAAGTTCTAGTAATATAATTGTATTGGTGGTTTCCTTCAAGCATCATTGTGGAGAGAAGAAACTTAGAGAGAGAAAAGAGTAATGTGTGTTCTTTAAAACTTATCAATGATCAAAACGGGAAGAGAAGAGTATACTTATACTATTCAAAGCTTGGATTAAACATGGGAGGTCAAGATTTAACACGAATTAGAAATAAAGCACAAAGGATCTAGCTTGACTCTTGGATTTGAGTACGAATTGGAGTAAATTCTAAGTCAAATGTATTTCCCTAAGCTTTGTTCTTGCTTGAAATATTTGTGGAAGCTTTAGAAAATCAATGCAAAAGCTCAAATCATGCATTTTTAAGTCAAAGTAAAATCTACATTTTTAAACTTTTTTTAATTTCAATACACATTAAAACCCTCCGAACGACTAGATCAGATAGAATAAGAGAACTAATTCAAAGTATCCTAAGTGTGCTTTGTGATTTCACTATTAATTTAGTGAAATTGCAAAGTTGAAAGGATAAAAAATCGCCTTGAAGTGAGCTGCTTAGAAGGAAGTTGTGTGAGACACAAATGGAAAATAAAGGAAATAAAAGGAAAATGGGTATGATCAACCAATAAATGGTTGACCTGTATCTAATACAAGTAGAAAAAGAAAAAAGGCACACCAATGCCTTGTATAAGAATCCAATACGGGTAGAAAGAAGACTTGTATGCTTTGCGATTTCACCATTAATTTGGTGAAATCACGAAGTTGAAAGGATCAAAAATCGCCTTGAAGTGAGCTGCTCAGAAGGAAGTTATGCAAGAAACAAAAGGAAAAGAAAGGAAAATGGGTACAGTCAACCAATAAATGGTTAACCCATGTCTAACAGCAATAGAAAAAGAAAAAAGGCACACCAATGCCTTATCTAAGAATCCAACCTAAGGTCTCCCTTGGAATCATGATTCTTAGTCCATGCTCATTACCATCAAATCATTGGCCTATGCCTTGTCCATATATGTAATCAAATTATATATATAGACTAAGTCAACTTAAGCTAGATTTAAATTTATGCCCAAGCCCAATATTCCCCTTATTATTTAAGACCTAAATACTAAAGCTATTTAAATTTTCCTATTTTATTTTAAATTATCTACGTCATTTTTATTTTTTAATTTTCTAATTTTTCTAAATTTTTTTATTTTTTTTTTCTAAATTTTCTATTTTTTTAATCTTTTTTCCAAATTTTCTATTCTTTTTATATTTTCTAAATTAAGACCATTTTACTTATTCTAAAAAAATTCTAAAACTACGAGAGCGGGGGTACAAAAATTGGGTGTCTACAATTGCCCCTTTTTTATGGTAAAGCTTGAGTAAAACTTTGCAATAAAGACAAAAATGAGACACCATTTTTGCCCCAGGAATGAATTTGTCCTAAGAAATACTATAACTAACTAGCTATCTTAGGCTTGATCCACTAGGGATTTAGTTAGAAGATAAAAGAGTGAGAAGGCACTCTAAGAGCTAATTGAAACATTACAGTGAGTTTTAAAAAGGGCTAGTACCTTAGGAGCAAGCTAGAAAAATCAGTTTGAAACCCGGTTGTGCCTTTCTAAGCTGACTAACTTAAGCAAAAGTGTATCTAAGGGATTAGTATCCTTAAATTGGAATCCATTTAGAAAACCTGGTCATGCTACTTTGAGCTAACTAACCTAAGCAACCTTAAATGAGTGCTCCTCTAAGCTGACTAACTTAGGCAAGAGCATTACTAGAGGACTACCAACCTTACATTAGAATTGATTTGAAAACTTGGTTAGGCTACTTTGAGCTAACTAACCAAAGTAAGAGTGTCTCCAAGGGACTTGCATCCCTAAATTGGAATCGACTTTTGGAAACAACTGGAAGTGCTCCTTTAAGTTGGCTAACTTAGGTGGGAACATATCTAAAGGACTAGCAACCCTAAATTAGAATCAATTTTAGAAAAACCTAGAAGTGCTCTTCTGAGTTAACTAACTTAGGTGGAAGCATCTCTGAGGGACTAGCAATCTTAAATTAGAATCAATTTAAAAACCTGGTCATGCTTCTCTAAGCTAACTAACCTATGCTAAAGCTTTTTTAAGAGGCTAGCAACTTTAATTTAGAATTGATTTTAGAAAAACCTAAATGTGCTCCTCTGAGTTGTCTAACATAGGCAGGAGTGTCTCTAAGGGACTAGCAACCCTAAAAATGATGAAAGGAAAGCACTCTCATGAGTTGGCTAAAATCTTAAGAAAAATTCACAAAAGAGAAGCACCCTATAAGCTGGTTAAGAACCTTAAAGGAGTTGGGACAAAAGGGAAGCTCCCTATGGGCTGGCTAAGAACCCTAAATGATGAGCTGCCGACCATTGGTCCCCTTACTCATGCACGGCTCTAAGGCCTCCAATCCCTCACTTAAACAATTATCTCTCGCCAACCCACCAATGACGAGAAACTTTATGTAAAAGAAAGATAGCTGAATTCCTTGACAGCTTCGAAAGTTTACACAAAACTTTGTTTTCTCCCTCTTATGCCGAATGATCATACCTTTAATTGCCGATATCTTCTTACCAAGTGATGAGACACTCTTCGACAAGCTAAGTACTTCTCTTTTAGCCTCCTACCAATACATGCTATACCCCTTTTTTATCTCAACAATCCCTAATACCGCCACAACTATACCTAGAGAATTTTTGTATAGAACCAATGTTGTGCTGTCACCTATCCATTTCATCTGATACTATACTATTTTTCCTTTTTACTCTTTTTCGTATATACTTGGAATCCTCTTTTTATATATGTCTTTTTGTAATTTTTTTATTTGTAATATTGCCTTAGGGACTTGCTATAAATAGTCCCTTCTTCTTGTAAGTCGAAATAATCTTACTCTCTAAATAGACATTAAATTAATTGTTCTTGTAAGAAAACTCTCTTTAAGTTCATTTTTCTTACACTATTATCTAATCTTGTTAAGTACCTCAAGATTAGTAGCGAGTGGACCTTAACATCAACTTATGTGTCATATTAAGTAAAGTGTGAAGTCATGTTGTGTTCATTGGTAGGTTACATCCTCTAAGTAACATCACGTCAACTACTATATTTCATTAGTTAACCTACTTACTCTATTTTCTTCGATATTTCGAAGGAACCATTGGTTTCTCACTTCCTATGGTAAGCCCTAGTGATAACCGAGCTATTAGGCACATCATATAATCCTAGTATCAGAACTTAAGGTTAAGGCCGAGAGCTATGTGGTGATAGTCCTTACTAGTTTGCTATTCGAGATACTTTATTTTCATTTGGAAGAACAAAGCAAGTTCATAGTTCAAAGTTTGTATGGTATTTGTGTATGTGTAAGGATTTCTTGTGTAGAGTATTTTCTAGAGCTTCATTTTGAGAATGTTGAATCGTAGTGTTCAAAGAGAGATTAACAATGCTAAGACTGATGCCTATGGTCGAGGTCAAGTTACCTAACAAACACCACGTACTATTGATAAGCAAATACAAGATCTTTCTACCATTGTGGTCAATTTAGCTATCTCAATACAAAGAGTCTTAGAGACTAGGCTGTTTGAGAGAGTTGTTGAATAGGGCCAAGAGATGAGAGATAAGCCAAGAAAACAGATGAATGAACAGCATGCATTAGAGCCCAATCCTATGAACCAAGTACCATCCTAACATGCAAAAAGAATGGCAAGAAGGAGGTTAGAATTGGATGAAGTGGAGGAGTATGAAAAGGAAGAACAGTATGATGGAGTTGAAGAGCATAAACTTAGAGCTCCTAGGGGCACCAAACACCTCAAAGTACAAATCTTAAGCTTCAACAAGTTTGGTAGTGTTGACGACTAGTTGGATTGGGAGGAGAAGATCAAGAAGATATTCGACTTTTATGATTATAAGGATGCTATTCGTATTCAAGTGGCCACATTGGAATTTTCTAGATATGCAACCTTGTGATGGAAGAAGTTGCAAAATGTCCACCTGAGAACCCAACGAGAAGTCTGAACATGGAATGAAATGAAGAGAGTCCTAAGAAGTACATTCATTCTTGGACACTACGAACAAAACACTTTTCAACATCTCCAAGACTTAAGATAAGTCAGCCGATCAGTAGACGACTATATCTAGGAGTTTCAATTGCTAATGATCTATTGTGATGTTGATGAACCCGAGATATGAACAGTAGCACCGTTCATTTCTAAGCTAAGGACTGATATTGGTAACATAGTGAAGCTATAGAGTCTTGTGATTTTGGATGAAGCCATCAAGGTAGCATAGAGAGTCGAAAGGCAGAGGTAGAGCTGGATTGGTTGAATGTCGAGTAATCGACCAATGCTATCGGATAGGAGCGGCATGTCGAGCCGACTAGGGAATGACCTAGCATCAAATAGTTCCGAGGTGGAACATTGAAGGCAAGTACCAATCCAACCAAAAAAAGGCCAAAGTAAGGGCAAAGCCAAGGAACCTAAGGTTTGAAAAGACCAAGGTCAGAGCTCTAGAAAAAGGATCAGAGAAATCAAATGCTTTAAATGTCTTAGTTTTAGACATGTAGCTAATCAATGTTCAAATCACTAAGTAATGACTATAAAGGGAGACAAGCGCCAATTTAAAGTAGAGAGTGTGAGTGAATGAGAGGAAGAGATGGGAGTTAAACAGATGCTAGAAGAGTTTCAGGAAGACCCTGATGCTAAGACACCACTTGAAGGTAGTACCAAGTATTGTTTTTTCGTTCGGCAATCCCTTAGTACTTTTATAGCTGATAAGAATGAGCAAAGGGAGAAATGATGCACTGCTGGTCAACGGTCCCATTACTCGTGCGCACCTCTGAGGCCTCGAATCCCTCTCCTAAAGAATTCTCTCTCGGCAACCTATTGATAACGAGAAACTATACATCGAAGAAAGGTGATTGAACTCTCTAAGCTCCCCACATTATCATACATTGATTTGTACACTTGGTAGTGATGATGCCGACCATTCCCTTGCCGATGACCTTATGCCAAGTACTTCGACCAACTACTGTCGAAAATCACTTGCTAAGTGATGAGAGACTCACTTAAACGGCCGAGTAGTTTTCTCTCAGCATACTACCATCTCCTCATCCCAGCCCCTTTAGTACCATAACATTTTGACCCTTCCCACCTACTATGCTCAGAGAATATTCCTATAAGACCAATGCTATACTGCTAGCTATCCACCTCGTCTCACATTTAACTACTTTTCCATTTTTGGTTTGTTATCCTTTTTACTCTTTTTGTATGTACTAGGAATCCCCTTTTTATAAATACTTTCTTGTAATTTTTTTATTTGTAATGTTGCCCTAAGGACTTACTATAAATAGTCATTTTCTCTTATAAGCCGAAGATAACTAACATCTTAATACTAAATACTTGTTCTTGTGAGACAATCCTCTCTAAGTTCATAGCCCTTATACTCTTATCTAATCTTACCGAGCAGCTCAGGATTAGTGGCGAGTGGACCTTAATATCAACTTGTGTGTCATATCAAGTAAGGTGTCAAGTCATGTTGTATTCATTGGTGAGTCACATCCTCCAAGCAGCTTCACATCAGCTACTCTTATTCGATTATGGACCATTTCCCTGTAATTTTCTTAGCTATCTTAAAGGACCCATTTAAGTTTAATTCTACCCCGGTAAGTCCTAGTGATAACTAAGCTCCTAGACACACCACGAACCTCTTCCATATGAATTGCTAAGTGAATGGCAAGCTATGTACCTTAATCATTGATGGAGGGAGCTATACCATTGTCATAGCACAAGGGATAGTTAAGGCCAGAAGTTACCAACCCTCCTATACCCTAAGCCATACAAGATTCACTGGTTGTATGAAAAAGGAGGCTTATATGTTACCAAGCAGGTTAGAGTACTGATTTCCATTGGTGATAGGTACAAGGACAAGGTGTTGTGTGATGTCCTTCCTATGTGCACCTCTCACATATTACTTGGTTAACCATGGCTATTTGAGTTAAGAGTATTGTACAATGGGTATAGGAACACCTACATGTTCCAGAAGGACTAAAAGAAAATCATATTGATACCTATGATTCCTAAAGAAGTGCAAGAAGCCCAAGAAAAGATTGCTAGATCACTATAGTGGAAGTCCTTAATGATTTCCTAAGCTCAATTTGCCCGAGAAATCGAAGCCGAAGATTATGTGCTCCTTTTAGCGGGGAGACTCTTAGAGGTAAGAGAAGTCGAGAGCTTACCTACTGAGATGCAATAGCTACTTCAAGAATATGTCAACCTATTTCCTATCGAGATGCCAAAAGGTTTACCTCCCTTAAGAGACATTGAGCATTGCATCGACCTCCAACCTGGAGCTATCTTTCCAAACTAACCCACTTACAAGCTCAATCCTAAGCAAGCAGCTAAGCTAAAGAGACAAGTAGATGAGTTAGTAAACTGTGGATATGTCCGAAAGAGTATGAGCCCATGTGTCGTACCAACCATATTACTACCAAAGAAAGATAGGTCAAGGAGAATGTATATTGGTAGCCATGCCATTGATAAAATCACCATTAAGTACCGATATCCGATCCTACGATTAGATGATATGCTCAATGAGTTACATGGTGCCTACATCTTCTCAAAGATTAAATTAAAGAGTGGCTACCACCAAATACAAATGAGACCTGGAGACAAATAGAAGACAACCTTCAAGACAAGGGATGGTCTATTTGAATGGATGGTAATGCTATTTGGCCTAAGTAATGCGTTAAGTACATTTATGCAGCTAATGAATCATGTGCTTAAAACATTGATCAACAAATGTGTTGTGGTTTATTTTGATGACATTCTAGTCCATAGTGCCAACCTTATCACTCATGTTGAGTATTCAAGATCATGTTTGACATCCTCTATGTAGAAAGATTATTCGACAACCTGAAGAAATGTGTATTCTATCAAAGTGAGGTTATATTCCTCGAGTATGTCATTTCAGGAAAAGGGGTTCGAGTTGATGACGAGAAAGTCAAAGCTATTCTTAAGTAGCCTACACCAACTAGTGCTATTGAAGTTAGGAGCTTCCATAACCTAGCTTCATTCTATCGGAGATTCATTTGAAACTTCAATTCCATAATTGTGCCTTTAACTGAATTGACCAAGAAGAACACTGAGTTTAAGTGGTCTCAAAAAGCTCAAAAGAGTTTTGAAGATGTGAAGTCTGAGTTGATGTATACTCCAATACTCACCCGCTAGATTTAGAGAAAGTTTTTGAGGTAGATGTGATACATCTGGCATTGACATTGGTGCTATCCCTATGCAAGAGCATCAACTAATTGCCTATTTTAGTGAGAAACTTTGAAGTGCTGCCCTAAATTACTTTGCATACGACAAGGAGTTCTATGCCCTTGTTCAAACACTATAGAACTAGCAACATTATTTGTTACTAAGAGAATTCATCATTTACTCAAATTATGAGTCTCTCAAACATCTTCATGGGCAACAGAAGCATTCTCAACGTCATGCCAAACAAGTTGAATTCCTAGAGTCTTTTTGTTACATCATCCGATAGAAAAAAGGGAGCACCAATACCGTGGCAAACACTCTTTCTCATTGTCATACCTTTATTACGACTATATAAGCTAAGATACTTGGATTCGATACCTTGCTCGATTAATATTTTAAGCCCTTAGTGATGGGAATCAAGCTATGGGACCCCTGACCTGTAGCCGGGCTCGAGGACTAGAGGCTGGTATGATGAATCCTTATGTTTCAACCAACTCTTATTGAGGCTGAGTACCTCCTTGTCGAGTCACCTCTAGTGCCGTATCATATGACTACCCATTGTTAAGTGGTATGCCGAGTTAATGATTACTCTCTGTTGCCGAGTCGACCAATTACTCAGCCTCTTTCTTGCCGAAAAGCCGAGAGAGAAAGCCGAACTGACTAAGACATCCCTGTTCGGACAAACCCATGTGTCCATACTTTTTATCCGCATCTCCTAACAACCTTGCCAATGCCGTATTGCCATGTATACAGTATCACATGTAGAATCTGTAGCACCAATGATTATTTTTTCTTATATATCCATTTTTGCCCCTTTATAACATGTACATTGCCCTCCTTAGGAAATGTCCTTTTTGTCTTTTCCTTTTTGGGCAAGCTACCCTAGTTTGTGGGTATAAATACCCTTGTACTTATAGTTGTAAGACATCAAATAATCTTCAATACACTTTTGAATACCTTCTTCCCTACATAAACATTGTTGTTTACTCTCAACATCACTCTTATCCTTTCCCTTAAGCAAAGTTAGGTGACGAGTAACCTCATTGGACCAAATCATGCATCACATCAAATTATGCCATGAGTCCTTGGAAGTTCCATTAGTGCATCATATCCTTTAGAGCTATTCATGGGTTTTGCTTACTCTTTTTCATCCTTTGTTTTCACACTTTCGTACCTTTCCCCTATTGACTCTTTTCGAGCTTTCAATAAGCTCAAACCCATTTAGCAACCAGCCTTATGTATTCTTAGCTATGATTTGCATCATATTGGTATCAGAGCAGAGGTTTTGTGTGAACTATAGTTAACTTTTCTTAGATTTCTATTATACTCTTTTTTTGCCTATTTAAAATAGAGTCAGTTAATGAGTTCATTTGACTACGGTATTATTAGTTCTTTACTTTCGGAAGTGTTTGTTTAAATTCTGAATCTGTGAGGAAAATTGACAAACCCAAATATGAATGTTGGTACTGGTGATGATAGTGGAGTTACCCACCATAGGTGTCAGTCTCAGGGAACTCCTAGAAGCACTAACAAGAAACTTAATGAGATAGCTAACCTCCTAGTAGATTTGACTTGAGTTGTTCATGCATTGTCTTACCGACCCATTGAAGCCGTGCAAAACACTCCATAAGCTGCTCAACTTATTAAAGGTCAGAACCCAACTCAACCATTTCGAGGTAGAGGAGTTGGTGGATGAGTTAGGTGAAGAATAGACCTAAGAGAGTTTGATGAGGAGAAAGAAGAGTATTTTGAAGAGGAGCATATACGAGTCCCCAAAGCATCTGACTATGTGAAGCTTCGGATTCTGAGATTCAATGGATCTAGGAATTGTCAATAAGTACTTGGATTGGAAAGAGAACGTAGAGCATGTGTTTGATTATTACCATTATGAGGATTACAAGAAAGTGAAGACTTTTGCTGTTGAATTTTTTCGATATGTTACCATGTAGTGGAAGAATTTTCAGGCAATGAGAAGAAAAGAGGGGTACCGAAAGATTAATACTTGGCCTGAGATGAAGAGGGTACCTAGAAATAGATTCATGCAAGAAACATATCTCCAAGATACTTTCACACGACTTTAGGAGCTAAGATAAGTAGGCCAAACTGTTGATGAATATGTTCAAGAATTCTAAATGCTTATGATAAGATGCTAAGTGGAGGAACCACCTGCCCAAACAGTTTTAAGGTTTATCACTGGGTTAAGAGGAGACATCCGAGACATTGTGGAACTCTAATGATTTGACACAATGGATGAAGCTGTTAGGATTACCCAATGGGTAAAGAGGCAAAGAAGAAGCCAAGTAGCAAATGGAGTGCCGAGTAGCAGACCCAAACAGGTAAGTAACCAGACACTATCGAGTATCGAGTCGAGAAATAAGATAGATGTCAAAGTCGAGCAAAAAACCCAATTCGAAGATCTAGTGCCGACCCAACCATATGAGAAAGGGCAAGGGTCTGGTAGGAAGACTAGCCAAATCAAATGCTTTAAGTGCCAAGGGTTCGGACACATGGCTGCTTAGTGCCCAAACCAAAGGACAATGGTCATTAAGGGAAACATGTCGAAGTTAGACGTAGAGAGTACGAATGAGGAACCCGAGGAAGAGTAGGTTCTTGCTAAGAATAAGAACACCGAGAAAGAGTTGATCAAGGAAGACTTTTATGCTGAGGACATGGACTAGCTACTAATGGTTGTCCAACGCACTATGAGCGTAGAGCCCTTATGAGAGGAGGCGTAGAGAGAAAACTTATTTCATATCATCTGTAAGGTGGATGAATAGACGTATGCCCTCATCATAGACAGTGGGAGCTGCACCAACATGGCATCAGCCAACCTCATCTCAAAACTAAGGTTGCTGACTGTTGAGCATCTGAAGCTATACAAGTTGCAATGGTTAAGTGATAAGGGAGCATTACATGTCACTCAGCAAGTACTACAGCCGCTCATTATTGGCAATTACTTCGACCAATTCTTTACAACATACTACCCATGTATGCTTCCCACATGTTGCTAAGAAGACCATGGCTGTTTGATATGAGAGTCATCCACGATGGTTATAGGAATACCTATATGTTCGAGAAGGATGATCGAATGATTATGCTGAATTCGATGCCGCCGAAAGAGGTTCACAAGCTACAAATAAAACTTGCTCACAGATCAAAGAAAGCTCAGGTAATGAGTAGAGCCGAGCTCCGAGAGGCCATTAACGCCAATGAGCTGACCCTCTTATTAGTCAGGTGACTACTGGAAATGAAAGAGCGGAATGATTTACCCCAAGAAGTGAAGGAATTGTTAGATTAATATGCTGACTTGTTCCCAAAACAATTGCCAGTAGGGTTGCCTCAACTTGAGGCATAGAGCACTGCATTAACTTAGTACCAAGTGCTATACTATTGAATAAGCCAACTCATCACATAAATCCTAAGCAGGCTTTTGAGCTTCAATGTCAAGTTGATGAGTTGCTAGAAAAAGGATACATGAGAAAGAGTCTCAACCCTTATGCTGTATCTGCACTTCTAGTGCCAAAGAAAGATGGAACCTAGTGAATGTGTGTTGATAGCCAAGCTATGAACAAAATCAAGATCAAATATAGGTATCTAATCCCAAGGCTAGAAGACATGTTAGATGAACTAAGTGGAGCTAAAATTTTTAGCAAGATTGATCTCAAATCTAGCTACCATCAAATCTGCATAAGTCTAGGAGACAAGTGGAAGATTGCATTCAAGACTCGACATGGACTATACAAGTAGATGGTCATACCTTTTAGCTTATCGAATGCCCCGAGCACCTCCATAAGGCTTATGAACCATGTGCTGAGATATCTTATAGGGAAGTATGTCGTAGTATACTTCAACGACATCTTGATCTACAGTACTAACATGCCGAGTCACTATGAACACATCAGAGTAGTCTTAGATATTCTCCGTGCCAAGAGATTATTTGGAAACATAAAGAAATGTTGTTTTTGCCAGCATGAAGTAGTACTCTTGGGCTATGTAATCAGTAGAGAAGGCTTACGAGTCGATGATGAGAAGATCCGAGCAATTGTTGAATGGTCGACTACTGCTACTTATGTCGATGTAAGAAGTTTCCATAGACTGGCTTCATTTTACTAAAGGTTCATCAGGAACTTCAGTACCCTCGTTACACTACTTACTAAATTAACGAAGAAAAACACCGACTTCTAATGGGGAGAAAGGGAAGAGAGGAGTTTCACCAAAGTAAAGGAGAAGTTGACCTCCGCCCTAATGTTAGTACTCCCCGACTTCAACAAAATTTTTAAGCTAAAGTGCGATGCATCAGCCATTGGGATAGGTACCATCATGATGTAGGAAGGACAACCAATTGCCTTCTACAATGAGAAGCTCTGAAGACCCTAGCTAAATTACTTTATATATGACAAAGAACTCTTGGCACTAATCCGAGCACTACAAGTGTAGTAGCATTATCTACTGCTAAGAGAATTTATCATATATACTAATCACGAGTCACTACAGTACCTTTGGAGTTAGACCAAATTGTCCAAGCAATAGGCAAGATGGGTTGAATTCCTTAAAGGATTCAATTTTATGACCAGTAAAAGCAAGGAAAGAGCAACGTAGTTGCATATGCTCTATCGAGGAGGCATGCACTCTTATCAGAACTATAGACCAGACTATTTCATTTTGCAAGTATCAAAGAACAGTACTCCAAGGATCCACACTTTGGACTAATAATTTCGAGATGCGTAGATGGGAGAATAATGGACGAGTATTATGTATAGGATGGCTATCTGTTTCGAGGAGGAAAACTATGCGTGCTGACTTGTTCCCTACGGGAATTATTAATTAAGGAAGCCTACGGCAAAGGACTCTCCAGACATTTTGGAGAGAGAAAGACCTATGAACTAGAGAATGGCTAATTCTTTTGGTTGAGAATGCGAAGAGATGTGCACCGAGTGGTTGAAAGCTGTGCTACGTGTAAAAAGGCCAAGACCCGAGTTGAACAAGGGAAGGTGATGCCCCTATCTGTTCTGACAAGACCATAGATTAAACTAAGCATGGACTTTGTTCTCGAATTACCAAAAACTACCTGAGGAAAAGATTCTATGATGGTCGTTATGGATCGGTTCAGTAAGATAGCACACTTCGTGCCCTATACCAAAACTAACAATGCTTTGGCTATTACTTCTCTTTTCTTATAGGAGATTATATGGATACATGGTTTACCGAGGAGTGTAGTCTCCAATAGAGACTCAAAGTTCTTAAATCATTTTTGGAGAACCCTGTAGCGTCAGCTAGGAACCAAATTACTCTTCAGTACCTCCTGTCACCACCAAACTAATGGTTAAATAAAGGTAGTTAATCGTACTTTAGGTTCACTGCTCTAAGCTACAATTGGCAAGAACTTGGTCGATTGGGACATCTGCCTACCAATGGTCGAGTTTTCTTACAATCGAATCATATATGACACCACTAAGCAGACCGCCTTCAAAGTGGTCTATGGATTCAATCTCGAGTTGCCTCTCGACCATGCCCCTATACCCGCAGTCGTGCAATAGGACCCCGATGCCTTAACTAGGGCATAATCCCTTCAACACATCTATGATGAGGTTACTCAGCACATCAACCAAGTTGCTAGAAGAATGCATAAAAAGATTAAGGGTCGGTCAGCAAAACAATTTTAGCTGGGAGACTTGGTATAGCTACACATCAGCAAGGAATGGTTCCTGAAAAAGAGGAGAAACAAATCATTTGCAAGAACAAAAAGACCTTTCAGAATCCTCTAGAAAATCAATGACAATGCCTATAGGTTGGAACTACCTAAGGACTATAGGATTTCTGACACCTTTAACATCGTTGACCTCAATCTATATCACCCTAATGGAGAATTGACGAACACCATCTGGATTTGATCCCAAATCCAAAACATCCCAAAGGAAATTATGGGAATCAAGCTATGGGACCCCTGACCTGCAACCAGGCTCGAGGACTAGAGGCTAGCATGATGAATGTTTATGTTCCAACCAACCCCTATTGAGGCCGAGTACCTCCTTGCTAAGTCACCTCTAGTGCCGTATTGTATGACCGCCGTTGTTGTGTGGTATGCCGAGTTAATGATTACTCTTTATTGCTAAATCGACTAATTACTCGGCTTCTTCCTTGCTGAGAAGCCAAGAGAGAAAGCCAGACTGACTAGGCAATCCCTGTTCAGACAAACCCATACGTCCATACTTTTTATCCGCATCTCCTAACAACCTTACCAATGCCGCATTGTCATGTATACAGTATCACATGTAGAATCTGTAGCACCAATGATTATTTCCTTATATATTCATTTTTGCCCCTTTATAACATGTACATTGCCCTCCTTAGGAAATGTCCTTTTTATCTTTTCCTTTTTAGGCAAGTTGCTCTAATTTGTGAGTATAAATATCCTTGTACTTATAATTATAAGACATCAGATAATTTTCAATACACTTTTGAGTACCTTCTTCCCTACATAAACACTATTACTTACTCTCGACATCACTCTTATCATTTTCCTTAAGCAAAGTTAGGTGGCGAGTAACCTCATTGGACTAATTCGTGCATCATATCAAATTGTGTCATGACTCCTCAGAAGTTTCATTGGTGCATCATATCCTTTAGAGCTGTTCATAGGTTTTGCTTACTGTTTTTGCCCTTTGCTTTCACCCTTTCGTATCTCTCCCCATTGACTCCTTTCGAGCTTTTTGCAAGCTTGGACCCATTCAACGACCGGCCTTATCTATTCTTGGCTACGATTTGCATCACTCAGTAGCCAAGTGCAATGTTGGAGGCATTGTAGATGGGTTTTACTTGAGTTAGAGGTTCTTGATGAACGGTAAGCAAGTTTGTGTGTCAAGTGGCTCAACCAGAGAGCTACTCGTCAATGAAGCCCATTTTGGGGGCTTAGTCGACCATTTCAGAGAAAAGCGAATAGCTGAAATACTAAAGAGCATTTCTACTAGCCTAGGATAATGAAGGATGTGTACTGAATTCTTGAGAGATGCGAAGTGTGTAAACATGCAAAAGGAAAGGAGAGAGCTATATAGAGAATACATACCCCTACCCATACCTGAGAGCTCATGGATCAACCTAAGCATGGATCTCATGCTCGACCTTCCCCGAATACCAAGAAGAGATGACTCAATTATGGTGATGGTCAACCAGTTTAGCAAGATGACCCACTTCATTCTCTACCATAAAACTAATAATGCTTTATTTGTCGCTAACCTATTTTTGTAGGAAATTGTACGTCTGTATGGGTTGCTGAGAAGTATTGTGTCCAACCGTAACTCGAAGTTCATGAGTTTCTTCTAGAAAACGCTATGGAGGAAACTCGACACTAAGCTAATGTATAGTACTTCCTACCACCCCTAGATAAACAACCAAACTGAGGTAGTAAACAAGCCAATCAACAACCTTCCACGAGCAGCTATAGGGAAGAACTTACATAATTGGGACCTATGCCTACTTGTCATTAAGTTCACTTATAACTGATCAGTTTATAGCTCAATAGGAAGGTCACCTTTTGAGTTCGTCTATGGACTTAACTCAAACTTACCCTTAGATATAGCTATCAGCTTAGCTGTACATTAGGAAAGTCAAACTGGCCCATAGTATGCTAAAGAATTCCAAAAGTTACATCAAAAGGTTGCTAAAAAACTGGCATAGACTATAGCCCAGCAGATGGAGCAAGGAAGTTAAGAAAGGAGATGAGTGGTTTATAACCCCGAGGACCTTATCTAGGTCTACCTCAGCAAGGAGTGTTTCCCTAGGAAGAGAACGAGTAAGCTTTCCCCCAGATCAAACAAACCTTTTAAGATTTTTAAGCACATCAACAACAATGCCTATGAGCTTGAGTTGCCCAACGGATACAGTATATTACTACTTTTGATGTGGCTAATCTAACACCATATGTACCCAATGAAGAAGAGGGTTAAGATTTGGGGCAAATCTTCAACAATCCTGCGGAACTAATGAGCTACCCACTACTGATCTCCTTACTTGAGCACGGCTCTAAGGCTTCTAGTCCCTCACTTGAAGAATTCTCTCTCATCAATCCGCCGATGACAAAAAACTCTTTGTAGAAGAAGGATGGCTAAATTCCTTGATAACTTCGGAAGGTTGCACTCTACTCTATTTTCTCCCTCTTGTGCCGAATGATCGAACCTCTAGTTGTCAAGAGCTTCTGCTGAGTGATGAGATACTCTCCTATAGGCTAAGTACTTCTCTTCTTGCCTCTTACCAATACCTACTACACCCCTTTCTAGTCTCAGCAATCCCTAATACCGCTACAACTTGTTTCCACTCCACTGTTGTACTTAGATAATCTTTGTACGGAACCAATGTTATGCTACCACCTGTCCATTTCATCTGATACTATAATATTTTTCCTTTTTGTCATGTATCCTTTTTTCCCTTTTTCATATGTTCAAGGGATACCCTTTTTATGTATGCCTTTTTGTAATTTCTTTATTTATAATGTTGCACCAAGGACTTATTATAAATTATCCCTTCTCCTTATAAACTGAAATCAACTTACTCTCCAAATAAACATTGAATATACTGTTCTTATAAGACAACTCTCTCTAAGTCCATTTTTCTTACACTCTTATCTAATATTGCCGAGTAGCTCAAGATTAGTGGTAGGTAGACCTTGACATCAGCTTATGTGTCATATCAAGTGAAGTGTTAAGTCGTATTGTGCTCGTTAGTGGGTTAGATCCTTTAAGCAGCTTCATGTCAACTACTATATTTCATTAGTCGACCTATTCACTCTATTTTCTTTGATATTTCAAAGGACCCATTAGTTTCTTAATTCCTATAGTAAGCCCTAATGATAACTAAACTCCTAGGCACATCACTAAAGGAAAAGGAGTTGATGCAATGTCCTATGAACTAGCTCAAATCCCAAAAGGTGATTGAAAAGAAGGGGGGAAAATATCCCATATGTTGGTTACTATCTTAGGAGATAAAGCCCTAATGCAAATGCAATGATTGAGACCAATATGCTAAAATTATATAGAAGCACTTATCTAGCTTTATCGATAGCACCTAAATCATTAAATCTTTCCTTCAAAAGTCTAATCAAAATCAGCTAACTTATTCTTTGAAATGGATTCAAAACTCTTGGAGACATTAATTTTCCTATTGTCAACCCAACTAATCTTAGCATAGAGCACATAAGGCTTCACTAACACCCTCATTATTGAACAATCAACCTAACACATAATGTTGTCTCAAATAAAAAAAAAAAAAAAAAAACCAATGTCTCTTGGTTTCAAATGAACTATATTTTAGATTCTTTAAGCAAAATCTAGGCTTTTATCCCTAATCGAGAAGTATCTACCATGAGGTGTTTGCTCATCTAGATTTTTCCGTACCCTTAAAAATAGACAACAAATCTCCTCATCAAGGAGGATCAATCTATGATAAAGGATTTAAAAGAGTTTTGTTAATTATCGATGTTCTATAACTCACTTTCATCTTTTCTTATTATTACAGTATATGGGTCTTATTTGAGAAAAGCAAGAGAATGGGACCTTTTGATGGAACTAGAAAAGTGATAGAAGCTATTCCAATGCTGATAACTACTAGGGATACCAACATTGCCTGTAGAGAACAAAAATTAAACCACAATAATATTTAAGATCATTGGCATTTTTGTGTTCCAGGTAAGAATTTCCATTGATTTTCATTAATACAACTTTACTACATCTGCATTTACAGAGCCCCTCAACTTTGGGCCATCCATTTGTGACAAAATTAAAGCCCCTTCAAGTAACACTTGCTTCACAATATAAGAACCTTCATAATTTGGTGCAAATTTTCCTTTGGAGTCTTGTGCATTAGGTAGAGCCTTTCCCAACACTACATCACCCTCTTTGAAGTTCTAAGGCCACACCCTCTTGTTAAAAGCGCATTCTTTTCTTTGTTGATAGCATTAGTTGTGACACAGGGATGTTAATCTTTTTTCATCAATCAAATTCAACTACTCAATGCACTTCTTTACCCAATTAACCTCAACTAACTAAGTTTTTGATGGTACTCTAAGAGATAAGATCTTGACTTCCACCAGTAATATTACTTCGATGCCATATACGAAGGAGTAAGGCATTGTCCCTATCAATGTTTTAATAGAAGTTCGATAGGCCATGAGTGCAAATGGTAACATCTCATGCTAATCCTTATATGTAATAGACATCTTTTCAATTATTCTCTTAAGATTTTTGTTACCTGTTGTGACAACTCCATTCATCTAAGGTCAATAGGAGGTAGAGTTCCTGTAGATGATTTTGAACTGCCAGCACAACTTCGACATAAGTTTATTATTGAGATTTGTGCCATTATCAATAATGATTGTCTTTAGAGTTCCATATCAAGCCAAGATATGTCTCTTGATGAACTTAACCATTACCCCTTTATTAACACTTGTATAAGATGAGGCTTCAACCCACTTATTAAAATAATCAATGTTGACCAATATGAAGCGATGACCATTGGATGCCTATAAAGTGATTAAGTCAATGATATCTATAACCCACATTGAAAATGGCCATGGCATAGATAGTGTATGTAGTTCTTAAGGTAAAGCATTTATCTTGTTTACATAAACTTAGCATAAATAACAGTACCTAACATGCTTGATGTAATCACCCTCTATGGTTGGCCAATAGTTTCCCACTTTATGATCTCCTTAGCAAGCATATAGCCATTCATGTAAGGGCTACATACTTCCTTGTGTACTTCCTTCATTAAAACTTTGGCTTCTCTATTATCTACACACCTTAGAAGTGTACTATCAAACAATCGTCAGTATAAGGTGGACTCACTTATTAAGAACTGGGTAGCCAACCTCCTAATTGCCTTTTTGTACTTTTTCTCAGCATCATTGAGATATGTGCCTTATTGTAGGAATATTTTGATGTCATGGTACCAATGCTTTTCGTCATGTACACTTTAGATTGCCAAACAAAAAGCAAGCTTTTCTTCAACTTCAATTTTTAGCCACTGAATTTCTATTGTACTAGATATTTGGATCATGGATGCCAAGGTGGCAAATACATCAACAAATTGATTCTAAGTCCCTAGAATGTGAGTGAATGTGATTTCTTTAAATCTCTTTACTAATTTAGTCAATGCTAGTGATAAGGTGTTAGTTTAAGATCCTTCGTTTTATATTCTCCCCAAGCTTAGCTAATAATGAGTGAAGAATACCCATATACTTCTAATCTTCGAATATATTTATCCAAGGCCATTTTGAGTCCCATAATGCACGCCTCATATTTAGCAATATTGTTGGTATATGGAAAAACAAGCCTTACAACCATTAAGAACTACGTACCTTTAGGAGATATCAGTATTGCCCCAATCCTATACCTAGATACATTGGCAGCTCCATTAAAGAACATCTTCCATTTCATGAGCTTTTCATCTTTCTTTTTATCAGAATTACCTTCAGCTACTAAGATGTCTTCGTCGGGAAATTTGACTTGTACTTCTTGGAAAGTAACTCCAAAAGGATTCTTTGCTAGTTGATTTATTAGGGCTTACCCTTTGACTAAATTCTAGTTCATATATGTGATGTTGAACTTTGATAGTAACATTTGCCACTTGGAGATCCTACCAATTAAGGCCAATTTTTCTACTAAATACTTTAGGGGATCATGTTAAGTCAACAATTTAATCTAGTAGTAGAACGTGTATTGTCTAAGCTGATGCATAACCCAAACCAAAGTACAATACATTCTTTCAATTTCAAAATATTTTTGTTCCCCTTCTATAAACTTCTTACTCAAGTAATATATGACCCGCTCTTTTCCTTCCTCATCCTTCTGACCAAGCATATACTCTATGGACTCTGGTAATATAGTGAGTACAAAAATAATGGCTTCCTAAGTTTAGGAGCTACCAAAACTAAAGGGTTCATGAGGTATTTTTTTTATTGTTATGAAGGCTTCCTCACATTCTTCATCCCAATTTGTTTTAGCATTCTTCTTCAGCAACTTAAATAAGGGACAACATTTATCTGTAAGCTAAGATATAAATCAGGCTATGCAGTTCAAACAGCCAAATAAGCCTCTAACCTCATTAAGTCTATATGGAGAGGATAAGTCAATTATTGCTCTAACTTTATCAGGATCCACTTCAATACCTCTTTAGCTAATTATGAAACCCAACAATTTCTCTGATGTTACCTCGAATGTACACTCCTTTAGGTTCAACTTCAATTGAAACTTTCTCAACCTATCAAACAACTTCCTTAGATTATCTATGTGATTTTCCCCCTCTTTAGATTTTGTAGTCATATCGTCAACATAGACTTACACTTCTTTGTGCATCATTTCATGAAAGATTATGACTATTGCTCTCTAGTAAGTTGCCCTGGTATTTTTGAGTCTAAAGGGCATTACTTTATAGCAAAATGTGCCTTAAGTTATAATGAAAGTCGTCTTGGTCTTATCTTCTTCAAACATTCAAATCTAATTATACCTAGAGAATCCATCCATGAATGAGAAGATATGGTTTCCAGTTGTGTTATCTACCCAGATATCAATATGGGGCTAAGGAAAGTTATCTTTAGATGTTGCTCGATTAAGGTATCGAAAATCCATGCATATTCTAACTTTTCCATTCTTCATCATTACAGGCATAATATTAGCTGCCTGCTTAGGATAATTAGATACTTCAATGAAACCGACCTCAAGTAATTTTTTAACTTCTTCTTTGATCTTTAATAGAATATCTGGTTGAAATCTTCTTAGCTTTTTCTTCTTAGGTTTGATATCTTCCCGTATGGGCAAGTAATGGACCACAATTGATGGATCTAACCCAAGCATATCCTTATAAGACTACACGAACACATCTTGATACTCAAATAACAGTGTGGCTATTTCTACCTTCTACTCTTTTTTCAAATTCCCTTTAACCATCAAATTCTTCAAGTTATCATCGGCCCCAATATTAATCATCTCAATCAGCTCATTAATGGAAACTCTACTCATCTCATGTTTTTGCTAACTCTCTTATATTTCACTGTAGTTATTGACATCACTCTCAACAACTAACCTAGTAAAGACGAAAAGTGATACGAGTGTAAGTAAAGAAGAAGTAAAGCATAATGAAGAGAACGAAACTAATCTTTTATTAAAATCAAATGTTCTCACTAGTAAATTATTTAGAACAAAGATAATTATTACAAAACTTAAGAAAATACTAGATCGCGATTCATCCTTTACCCTAGAGAAGACCTATCACCATTCATAAGGATGGAGAATCAATTATTCAGGTAAGGATATAGCTTATAGGACAAGCCCACCAATTCAACTCTATTAAGGGTTTCTTCTTTGGCAATAGAGTCTGAACATCAACCTGGATAAATGTCCCAATCAGCAACGAAAAGGTCATTGGGGTATGATACAATCTGTCACCTTTTTACCCCTTGCTTGCTTATTTTGCAACTCTTCAATCAAAGTTGGAATATAGCTAAGGCCATAAGTACCAATCTACCCTTCCTTGAACTTTAGCCTCTCCTCTTTCCTTTCTTTGAGACTGGCAATCATACACACTTCATCAAACATTTAGAATCTAAAGTCTTCTTGCTCCTCAATGCTAATATAAGGCATGGCCATTTCTTTATATATTTCATAATCTTGATCACTCATAATTGTTATAACCTGGCCATTTGAAATAAAATTGACCTTCTAATGTAAACTTAAAGGAATAGCCCCCACTACATGAATCCAGGGTCTTCCCAATAAGATGTCGAAGGTCCTTGGGATGTCTAGAACCTAAAACCAAACATTGAAAGTTTAAGGGTTGATGTCAACTAACAAGTCAATCTTCCCTATGATCTCTCTTCTAGATCCGTTGAAAACCCTCACCATTGTAAAACTTAGCTTGATTGTGGTCATATGGATACATAATAAGTCTAGGGTGGCAAGAAGGCAAACATTGAATGATGATCCATTGTTGATAAGGACTTTAGTTATGATTATATTATTGCTTCTTACCACTATGAAAGGTGGCTTAGTATGCTAGTTACCTTCGTCACCTGATTCTTTAGTAGAAAAAGAGATCTAATCCATGGTGAGGATAGAGTTGGTAACTAGTCCCATTCTTTTAGTTGATATTTCACGAAGGACTTTAACCTCCCTCAAAGTTTGAAATAGAGCTTCCCAATGTAGTTTAGATGCCATCAACAAACCCATAAGAGATATCTATGATAGAGTCTTAGTAAGTTAATCTATTATCTTGTATTCACTTGATTTGATCATTTTGGTGAAGGTAGGTAACCCTTCCTCATATTTAGCCTGTTTGTTGCTTAACTCCTTAATAAGAATTAACTTTCCAAACTGATCATACACAGTTAAGCTAAAGGACTCCAAGGACTCACATAGAGAATATTACCTCGAAGCCCTATCCAAGATAAGAATTCTTAATCTAACCTCCATGTTTCACTTTGCTATCGACTTGAGTACCAAGCTTTTACATACACTAACATGGTTCTTGAAGCTACCAAGTAAATGTGCCGACCTGCCAAGCATGCAGGTTGACTTGTCGAGCAACCGTGCCATGACATAGATAACATCCAAGCATACCTACATCAACCAATCTCTCGAGTCAACCACCATCACCCAATCCCAAACTAAGTCGAATACTCTCTAATGACCGACTGATTGAGCCACCATACAACATGTGTCTTTTGGCACAACATTCTAAAAGGATTCTTTACTTTCTCCGTACTAAATGTTCTTTGTCTCTTTTACCTTTTTTAGTATATTTCATGTATTCTAATTGTAAATAACTCTTTATCTTTTCATACGTGTTTGTAACCCTAATGAGGTTAGTATATAAACCCCATTCATTTTGTACATAACATATCAATCAATTCACATTATCAAAATTAATATAAGTTTCCTTTATGAGTAACCATAGTGTTTTCGCTATCCTCTAACTCTTATCTATTCCCTTTAGTGAGTCACATCTGGTAGATTATAAGTCAAGTAAGATTAATTGATATGTCATATCTAGTTGGTAGTTTCCTAGATTTTAGTAAACCCATTTTCTTCCCTTTTGGTTCTCTTTGTTGTAGCGCTTCTCTATGTATCCAACCTCAGAGATGCATCAACTTCGCTGTATCAAAGCACGGTTTCGAGAGAGAGTGTATGAAGTTATAGTGAAGTTTTGATTTGTATTTACTGTTAATGGCTATTGTGTTCCTTCCATAGCTACTACAATGTGTTCATGTGTTGTAAGTTCTAAAGTTTTGAGTTGTGTAGTGAAGATTTGTGGGTTGGTAAGTGTAGCTCCATTATTACTTTGCTTTACTCTATTTTTCACTATGAAAATAGAGCAAGTTCATTTTTGTTCTACTTAAGTGAGAATTGGGTGTTGAAGTTGTTAATGTGTATTGGTAAGATTCTTGGGTAGTAAATACAAGTGTTCATTGTGTGTTATGTTGTTAATCTATTAAGATAAGTATCACATTATGTCAAATTTAAGTGTTTAAGGTGTTATTGGTGACCAGATTAGAAGTCCTCAACCTGGTCATGGTAATATGGTAGTAGCATTCTTAGGTCAGTTGATGATAAACTTATTAGATTCACTAATCTTGTTGAGAGTCCAATCATCACAATATAAGTTAATAGACAACAAATCTCAAGGTATGATACACTATAACCCACCTAAAAAAGTTCTAAAGAGACACTATGGCCAAAGTGGTCAAGCTAACTGCCTAATTCAACTAACACCACCCCCACCCCCAACTCCCAACCCCCCACCACTTTCCCTCAAAACTAGAGTAATCATAAATTAAGTTACTAGACAACGATTGGAGTTAGAAGAGATAGAAAAGGACGATGAGGAAGTAGATATGGGGATTGATAGAGAGGAAGTAGAAGAAGAGGTTAAGTACTACCAAGCATGAGAGCAAGGACATTGAGCTCGTCAAGGACTAAACAATGTTAAGGTCCAAATCCCTCTCTTTAGTGGAAGTGGAGATGCCAATGAATAATTAGAGTGGGAAAAGAAGGTCAAGAAAGTGTTCGACTGTTATGGGTATATTAAAACTATCAAGGTTTAACTTGATGCACTAAGATTTACTAGATATGCCACCATGTAGTGAAAAAATTTGAATGCAGCCAAAGTGAAAGATGGAAGACAACGAGTAAGAACTTAAGATGAGATGAGAGATTACTGAGAGGAAGATTTGTGCTTGAAACCTACCTACAATACATTTTTGCAAAGTTATAGGAACTTCGCCAAGGAGGATGAACTATTGATGACTATGTGAAAGAATTTCATATGTTGACGATCTAAGGCGATGTAGATGTGCCCAAGGCTCGCATAGTATTGAGGTTCATTTCTAAACTTAAATATGAGATTCACAATATTGTAGAAGTAAAAAGGTTTTATACTCTGGAAGAGGCAATTAAGGTAGCATAAAGGGTCGAAAAGCAAAGAAGAAATGCTCCGAGCCGACCTAAACTAACATTTTCACGAGCCCCTCCTTTACACTGACCTACTCATGTTGAGCTAAGGAAAGGAACAAATGACCTGATAATAGCCAAGCAAGCTAGCCAAACTGAACTAAGGTTAGATTGATCCTGAGGACATATGAGAATCAATAGAACTCCAGATGGAAGATTAGTAAGGTAAAGTTCTATAAATGCTTGGGCTTTAAACACATGGCTACTGAGTGTCTAAACCAATGTACTATGATGCTCCAAGGAGATATAGTAAATAGCATCGATGAGAGCAAGCTCGAGGAGGAGAAGAATGTTTGGAATGTCAAAACTGAGGAGGAAGAGGAAACCTATGTCTATACCAAGTAGGGAGAAGTGATGACCTTAGTGTTGAAACAAGTATTGAGTTCCCTGCCAAACTCCGAGGAAAACTAGAGAAAGAATTTATTCCATACGAAATGCACTATCAAAGGACAATTATACACCATCATAGTAGATGGAGGAAGTTATACCAACGTTATCACACAGTCCTTTGTATAGATGTTAGGATTACCGACCTCTAAACACCCCTAACTTTATAAGCTATGCTGGCTTCATGATAAAGGTACTTTGCACATGACAGAACAAGTAATTATGCAACCTAGTGCTATAAATGTGTACAGGGACAGAGTAGTGTGCAATGTTGTCCCCATGGGAGCTTCGCATTTGTTTCTTTGAAGACCTTGGTTGTTTGACCGACATATTAGTCACAATGGATACAAAAACACCTATGCCTTTGTTAAGGACAAGAAGAAGATTGTGCTACAGCCTATGATGCTAACCCAAGTTAATGAGACCCATAATCAGCTCACCTAAGCTAATAAAAAGAAAGCCTTAGTGATGAGCCATAGAGAGCTTCAAGCTATTGAGAAGGCCAATGAGCCTATGTTTTTGTTGATATAATGATTTTTGGAGATGAAGGATCTTAAAGAAGTACTCGATGAGATCCAAAGGTTGATTGACATGTTTTTTGATTTATTTCCTCAAGAGTTACCTAAAGGACTACCCTTAGTTCAAGGCATAAAGCATTATATTGATCTACAACTAGGCATAGCTCTGCCATACTAACTTGCTTATAGAATGAACCCTAAGCAAGTTGTAAAGCTGAAAAGGTAAGTAGATGAGCTCATAGGGAAAGGCTATGTGAAGGGGAGCATAAGCCCTTGTACTATATTAGCTCCACTCATCCTAAAGAAGGATGGTTCATGGTGCATATGCATCAACAGCTGACCTATCAACCATATAACTGTCAAGTATAGATATTTGATGCTGAGGCTTGATGATATGTTAGATGAACTTCATAGTTCTAAGATATTATCAAAGATTGATTTGCGAAGTAGCTATAACTAAATTCGCATGAGATCAGGTGATAAATGGAAGACTGCCTTTAAGATGAGGCATGGCCTCTATGAATGGATGGTTATGCCATTCGGACTTACCAATGCACCAAGCACATTTTTTATGCTTATAAAACATGTGATGCATCCTCTGATTGGACGATGTGTAGTCGTGTACTTTAATGATATATTGGTGTACAGTATCGACTTGAACAACCATGTTCAACATCTCTAAGTTGTTTTAGATATTTTACGAGCCGAAAAGTTGTATGGGAATCTGAAGAAGTATACATTATATTAAGATAAAGTAATTTTTCTTAGGTATGTAGTATTAAGGGAAGGAATCTAAGCTAATAAGGAAAAGATTCGAGCTGTATTAGAGTGGCCAACACTAAAGAATGTCACTGAAGTTTGAAATTCCCATGGCTTTGCTTCTTTCTCTAGGTGATTCATTAAGAACTGCAATACCATTGTAAGCCCCTTGACCAAGCTAATGAAAAAGAGTAACAAGTTTCAATGGAATGACTAAGCTGGACAAAGGTTTAGGGAGATCAAGGAGAAGCTTACCCTTGCTCTATCCTGTCATTACTAGATTTTGACAAGTTATTTGAACTGCAATGCGATGCATCAGGGCATTGGAATTGGCATAGTCTTGATGTAAGAATGTGACCGATTGCCTATCATAGTAACAAGCTTAGTGGTGCTGCATTAAACTATTATGTATATGAAAAAGAGTTTTATTTTCTTTTTCAAGCTCTTACTATTTAGCAACACTATTTACTGCCACAAGAGTTTGTTATGTCTACTATCCATGAACCATTGAACCATCTTAAGAGTCAAAACAAATTTTCAAAGAGGCAAGCCAAGTAGCTAGAGTTCATGGAAGGTTTTTCGTATGTGATCTGGCATAAGAAAGGAATCATTAATGTGGTCACCAATGTTTTATCATGTTAGCAAACATTATTGACCTCTTTGCAGATGAAATTACTGGGATTTTCACTTATTACTAAGCAGTATGCTCATGAGCCCCATTTTGGTCCCATTCTTGAATAGTACTAAGAAGGAGTTACTATTGGAGGATACTACCTCAAAGATGGCTATTTATTGAAAGATCAAAGGTTATGCATACCAAAATATTCCACATAAGAGCTATTGGTTAGGGAAGCTCATAGTAGTGGAATATTTACTCATTTTGGACAGACTAAAATCGCTAATCTATTAAAGGAAAATTTTTACTAGCTTAGTTTAGTTAAGGATGTCTACAAGGTAATTGATAGTTGTGAAGTATCCAAGAGAGCTAAGGGGAAGAGAGAGCCCCATGGAGAGTATATGCCCTTACCAACACTAACCTTACCTTGAGCTGACCTCAGCATAGACTTTATCCTAGGGTTGTCCTAAAAATCTAAGGGAAAAGACTCGATCTTTGTTGTAATGGATCACTTCAACAAGATGATACACTTCATCCTGTACCATTAAGCTAACAATGCTTTATATATCACTGATTTGTTTTTGCAGGAAGTTGTCCAACTACATGGAGTGCTAAAGACTATTGTTTTAAATTAAGATACAAAATTCTTGAGCTATTTGTGAAAGCCACCCTCAAACTGATGGCTAGACTAAAGTGGTAAATAAGATGCCGCAATACCCCTTACATGCCAGGTGATAGAATTCTAAATCATCGAGGCACCTTTTGGTGTAGTGGCTCGAAGTATGTCAAAACTACAAAGTTAAGTATGGTCAAGCTGAACTAATCCTAGGATGGGTAATCTCTTAAGAAGTTACTGCACCAAAGGACAAAACCCTATGACATTCCACGCTAAAGCAAACAATACCTTAGTGGAAGGAGTTTTGGTCAGGTCATTACAAATGGTATCAGAGTAGTTCACCAGTCGAAAGGGAGGAACCCTGCCTAGTGATGGTTCTGGACCTGTATAATAAGATTAACAAGTATATCAATTCTGTAAGGGGGGTAGAGTGTAATACCCCTTACATGCTAGGTGACGGAATTCTAAATCATCGAGGTACCTTTTGGTATAGTGACTCGGAGTACGTCGAAACTCCGAAGTTAAGAGTTCTTAAGCTGGAGTAATCCTATGATGGGTGACCTCTTGAGAAGCTGCTGCACCAAAGGACAAAATCATGCAGCATTCCATGCTAAAGCGAATAATACCTTTATAAGAGGAGTTATGGCTAAGTCATTACAGATGCAAAGTAACTTAATCAAATTTGTCGTGGGAAAGAACATAAAGGATTGGGATCTATATCCACTAGTTGTCGAGTTCACATACAACCAAACCATCCATAGAACCATTGGGAAGAGTCCCTTCGAGGTCGTCTACAACCTTAAACCTACTATTTCACTAGATCCGATCGGTACCTTCGTAGTTACTAAAGAGAGTTAAGCTGAAGTCGACCAAACCCAAGAATTGCAAGAGCTACATCAATCTATAGTAAGGAAGATTGCTACATTCAACCAGATACAACAAGAGATTGGTAGCTTGGGCTACCGAATTATTTCTTTCAAGCCAGGAGACTTAGTATGGATTCACTTCAGCAAAGAATGATTTCCGCACCTAAGATAAAGCAAGCTATCTCCACGAGATGATGGTCCATTTAGGGTCTTAAAGAAGATCAACCGCAATGCCTACCAAATTGAACTACCTAAGAACTATGGTGTTTCTTAAAAAGTTAGCATATATACACTTTTTTTTGTTGAGATAAGGAAACAAAATGAATAAATAAATAAATAGATAAGAAAAATGCAATGATATATGGCATATAGATGCAAAAGAATAGAACTAATAATTAATTAGAAAGATTGTGACTTCATTTATTATTTCGAAACTTTCAGAGTTTCCATTACATTATTTCAAAAGAAAATACATTGATCAAAATGTACTCCTATTCCTAAGTTCTCTTATCATTTTTTTTACACTTAGTTAGTGCTCTCTTTTGCTAATTATTGGGTCCTACTAGTATTTCCTTTCTCTTTTTCGGGCTAGGCTCAACTGTTTCTTCAAATTCTCCAAGCCTTCTTTAGGTCATCTTTAGTTAGTGTTCTAAGGCACAGGAACATTGTTTGGATTCTATGAAGAGGTTTTCCCACATGTCATGCTCCTCATTGATAACTTTTACATGGGCTTATACTTGATCTGTGTAGGTTCTAACTTTAGGTATTTAGATATGTTGGTGTAGGTTATATAACCTCTAGTGCTTGATATTAGATTATCCTTACCTTATGAAGTTGATCATATAGATATTCTTTAGTGACCCTATACTTGTCTACTTCTCCCATCCATTCTCCTAGATATTGTTATGGCTAACCATCCTTGTTTCCCATAGTTTCTTGATTGCCAAGAGTTTAGATATCTTTTGTGGCATCAGTAAATGAATACCTTCATAATTAAGGGTAATGATATTTAATGAAGCCTGTAAACTATGTCTTTAATCCCTCTAAATTGCTTAATCATGTTGTTTGGGTAATAGCCTATGTACTACTTCATCCAAATTAAGGAAATTGCTTGATAATCCTTACAAACTAATATTACCTTTTCGAAGTTACTCCACCTGTTTGTCTATAAAATATCAGCAACTTGGAACTTCCGTAGGACTTTAACCCAACAATAAGTGGATTTCTCTTTTGGTAAATGGACTTTGTCAACAAATGAATCAATTAAGTTGATCTTGTAGGTGAACCCTCCTTAGATTAGTTCAAGCCCAAAACATTTCATATGACTTACAAACCAGACCATTAGCAATGCCAAGCTGGTCTTCAGTGTACCATCATTTTTCCTTTTCAAGATATTTAAGGTTTTAACTTACTCTACGAAGAGGGTTGGGATGTAAGACTTACCTTTAAGAAACTAGCTTACTAATTTTGTGACCCTAAAGAGGATAAGGAACTTTCCATTTAGAAATAGGATAGTCCCAAATGCAGCTAAGATAAAAGCCTTAATTCTATTCCATCTCCAAGTTTTAGGATCACCACAAAGAATGGTCCACTCATTAGAATTAGGTTCAGTTGTGAACCAAGCTTTTAAATCTTCTAATTTGATGTAACTCCCATTACAATTTGTTAGGGCCTTATTTACTTTAGCTTTTCTAATCCCCAAGAATCTTGAAAAAGCGTTTATTGAGTCAACTTCTAAGTTTAGAGTATATATGCTATCCAAGGGAGGAGCTTGAAGCAGTTAAGTATACTCTTCAAGTGTTGGACTAATTAGGTGAAGTCCAACTTGAAAAGCTACCTCTTCAGGTTCCTAAAAATAAGTCAAGCCTTAATTAAGTTTATCTCAATCTTGACCTTAGGAAATGATAAAATAGGCCTTATTTGATTGGTGATGATTTCCTACTCCCTTAGATTGAAGTGCTGAAGTTGCTAGTCCAGAGCAAGCTTGGGGTTGATAGGCTTGTCAACAAACTTTTCTCTAAAATGAACAAAGTTGGATGGGTAAGCCATTTCTAGAATAATTTACAAAATAACATTGTTATAAGACTAGAAGAGACTATATACAATAAAGTTGTAAAAAACAAAAAAAAAGAAACCTATTAACATCATATCGATATTTACAACTGATTTATAATAAAATTACAAGGGAAACTAAAGAAACTCTAAGTTGCCATCTCTCTCTTCTTCTTCTTTTTTTCATCATACTTAATTATTTATCGGTTCTAAATGTGATGTATACACAAAGGGTAGGTTCTAAAGGTCCTTAAACTTTTTCACCTCACTTGTTTTTAGAAAATGCCTTCATTGATCACATTATATCTTATGTGAGAGTAGCCTAATCAACTCCGAATGGTGATTACATCATAGCAACTGAAGCCTACACAATGGCCCTTAGACCCTAAGGTTGTAATATTGTCCGATTTAACCATGTCTACCATGTATTCATGATGCATTTAATAAATCCCCCACCACCTTATCCCTCCAACTACACCCCCTTGGCCACCCTACCTTACCCTACACCCCTTCCCTTTAAAAAAAAAAAAATTTAAACAAAATGAAGGCATCCCTACAAGAATAAAGGTCAATGCAACTGTATATAAATAAATGAATAAATAACACTTAGTATAGGTAATTCGAAAGATAATTCTAAATTTAGAAGGTCAAGTGGCTAGCCCTCTTAACTTCCTCAATAAAGTCGCCAAGTTGTCAAGCTTGAATTTTCCTTAGTCTTTATTGTTTTCCTTAACTCGATTAGTATTAAATCATAACCAATTTAATACTAACCCTCGACTAAAAATTTAAAAAAAAAATTGTTTTCTATTTTTGAAAACTTGGAGTTACTAGCCAACCAAGGTTAGGAAAAAAAATGGATTAGGTTAAATCGACTTGATAGATCGATTTTAACCGAGCAACTAACTTACTAGAAAACTAATTTTTGAAAACCAAAGATTTAAGTTTAAGAGCTAACTTATTAAATCTTAATGGATAACACTTTTAACTTTTCTAATTTAGATTTACTTTTCAATATACCTTTATAATTGAAATTTCTATTTGATAAGTAGATAATGAAATTATATCTATTGAAAAATTATTTATAAAGGAGGAAAATAAAAAAATTTTCATATTTTAAATAACCTTGTAGTCTCCTATGAGTGCCTACATCCCCTTTATGTGGGATAAGATTTCTATAGTTTATTTGATAAAACTATAATTTGTTAATTAATTTTAATTTTGAAAAATTATCGAGTTTACATTTTTAACCATTTAAATTTATTTGAGAAAAATTCTAGAAGGGCTCTATTTAGTGTATTTTTGGAAAACTCTAAAATGTCTTAATCTTAAAAAAATGGTTGATTTTATTTTATTTATTTGAAAAATGAATTTTTTAAGTGGCAACATGTTATTCACTTATTTATTTATTTTTTTAATTATTTTATTTTTATTTTTATTATTTTTGTTTTGGTTTATTTTTTATTTTTATTTTTTTGTTTATGTTTAATGGAGGAAGGAAAATAAAATAATAAAACTAAGCTTCCTTATGTTTCTCTTTTTTTCTTTCTTTCTTTCTTCTTTTTTTTCTTTTTCAGTTTTTTTTTTTATAAATACAAATTATTAATAAAATGAATAAAAAAATTACAAGACATGCAATATAAAACAACATGAGTAAAGGGCCAGACCAAAAGTAAACAAGGCGTAGGTCAATTGTTAGGTTAGGTACGAAATATAGGTCGAATCTTCAAGTTGATCGATCATAAATCAGTGTTACGAGTTGGAGATGAAAGCAGTAGCTTGCAAGGGGCAATTTAGAATGATTTGGACTCTAAAACAAGTAGGTGAAGGGAGTTTTATGTGTTTCTTATTTGGAATATGAGGGGTAGGACGAATGCTAAGGTGGTTGGTGGTGGTTTGAGAGGTGGTTGGAAGTAATGGCTGGTAACGATGGTGTGTGATGTGCGTAAGGTGTTGTTGGGTATACATGGAGCATTAGATCTTAGGTTTTGGGATGTGGTAAGTTGCGTGGTGTTGGTTTTGCTCAACAGTGGTTGGATGTAGAGTTTCGAAGGGTAAGGGTTACAACGGTTAGAGTTTCAAGAGTAATGGTTTAAGGATGTAGCTAAGAGGTATGGCAAACGTTGGGAGTGGTGTCAACAAAAAGCTCGGAGTTCCAATAATATAGTCATAGTAGTGGTTTCCTTGGACCATAACTATGGAGAGAAGAAACTTAGAGAGAGAGAGAGAGAGATAAAGAGAGAGTGCTTCACGCGAGTTAAAGAGAGAAAAGAATAATGTATGATCCTAAGTGTTTTTTGAAGCTTATCGATGATCAAAACAAGAAGAGAAGAGTCCATTTATACTAATCGTAGCTTAGATTAAACAAAGGAGGTCAAGATTCAACACGAATTCAAAATAAAGTACAGAGAAGGACTTGGCTTGATTCTTGGATTTAAGTGCGAATAAGAGTAAATTCCAAGTCAAATGTGTGTTCTTAAGCTTCGTTCTTACTTGAAATATCCATGGAAGCTTTAGAAAGTCAATGCAAAAGCTCGAATCATGCATTTTCAAGTCAAAGTAAAATCCACATTTTTGAACTTTTCTTTACTTTCAATGCACATGAAAACCCTCTAAACGACTGTATCTAGATAGAATAATATAACTAATTCAAAGCATCCCAATTCTACTTTGCGATTTTATCATTAATTTGGTAAAATCTCAAAGTTGAAAGGATCAAAAATCACCTTGAAGTGAGCTACTCAAAAGGAAGTTGTACAAGAAACAAAAGGAAAAGAAGGGAAATAAAAGGAAAATGAGTACAATCAACCAATAAATGGTTGACACATGTCCAATACAGGTAGAAAAAGAAAAAAAGCCCGCTAGTGCCTTATATGAGAATCAAACCTAGGATCTCCCTTACACTCATGATTCTCAATTCATACTTATTACCATCAGACTATTGGCTTGTGCCTTATCTATATATGCAACCAAATTGTATATACAGACTAGGTCAATTTAAGCTAGATTTAAATATAAACTCAAGCCCAATATTCCCATTATTATTTAAGACCCAAATACTAAAGCTATTTAAATTTTCATATTTTATTTTAAATTATCTACTTCCTTTTTTAATTTTTTGAAATTTTTTCTAAATTTTTCATTTTCTGTATTTTTTCTAAATTTTCTATTTTATATTTTTTTTGTATTTTCTAAATGATAACCCTTTTTCCCCAATCTAAAAAAATTCTAAAACTATAAGGAGAGGGGGCATAAAAATGGATTGTCTACAGTTGATACCACCCATACCATCTACAACCCACTCTCAAATTGACCCTCGACTACTCTCTCTCATCCTTGTGCGACGCATACATACTATTATAGCACCAAATGACCATCAAGCGAGTACCCTACAATACCCAACAATGCAACCTAATCACTCTTGACTGCTACTATAATCCCAAGTACAACTACCATAAGCCCCAAAACTCCATTGTTGGCCCCCTTTTAACTACCATTAACCATACATCCTCACCCCTAACTAAAATCACCAACATCTTCCTCATACTTGAAAACCCCTAGAACCACCTTCATATCCCTTTGAAACACCTCAATCACGGTCATCCAAAATCTATCACCACCCCCAAAATTTGAAACACCATCAAACCACCACCATAAGCTGAGCATCAATACCAAACTCATTTTTATCAATCACTTCCTCATAAAAGTGGAAATTCCCTCTCAATTTGCTACTTGAAGGTTGCTATGCGATGCTAAAAAGGCTACTGTAGTAAGGATCCATCCACAACTCGACCTACGAACCACGATCTAGACAAAACCTTACTTAAGTGTGCTAAGTATTCCCTAAATCTGACTCACATCTACATTGAATAGGTAAGTAGTAGATTTCTATTGCTTTTTTAATTATTTCTTTAACTTATTTTATTAGTTCTTATTATTTTATTAAGCCAATACTAACTTTAGTTTTTTTTTTTGTAGGAATTTAGTAATTTTTTTTTTATTATTATTATGTTTATGATTTTTTAGCATACTCATATTAGCTATTAATATGAGTTTCTTTTGTAGGTCTTTGTATTGTTCCATATATATTAGTAATTTTTATATAGTTTACAAATCACATTGAATTGCACATTTTATTTCTTTCTCACAAAATTTGAATCTTTTACATATTTTTACAAAAAAAAAAAAAAAGATTGCAATTTCTTATAAGATTACATCTTTTTACAAAAAATTGTATCTTTTAACTTAATTGCATTATTTCTCTTAAAGATTCATATCTTTAGGATAAGATGTGCATCTAAATTGTATCTTTTAGAAGATTTGAATAGAATCTCATTTTTTATTAAAATTGCATTTTTTTTTTAATAGATTTGACATTTTAGGGATTTTTTGGTGAAAAATGTTTTGTCAGTAGTCATTTTTTCAAATGAAAATCTTAATTTTTTTTTTCAATATTAGGTTTTTAGGGTTTTCAAAATTTGGAATAAAAATTAAGTGTCTTAGGATTTTTTTTCAATAATAAATAAGATGGCTAAAAGCGTAAGCCTAACATATTTTCAAAAGTAAAATTTGTCAACCCACAAAAGTTTTCTCTTAAAAAAAAAATTCAAAACTACATTGGTTTACTTCCCACTAATGAGTATATAGGGACTTTCAGAGCAACCGTGAAATTTGGAATATATTTTTGTCTTTTTATCTATTAAGGAAAATTCATGATTAAAAATCATAATAAATCATTTTCATGCATTTCTAATATTTTTTTCATATTTTGCACTTTTTTAGAAAATTATAAAAATAAAATAAAATCCCATTAGTGAGTTTTTTAAATTTTTACATGGTAACTATAGTTTTAATAGATTGACTCCCGAATTAAATTCTTTTAGTTAATATTTTCTAATGATTATTCTTTTACTAGTTTTTATTAGTTGACAACTCCTAAATGTTCTAAATATTATTTTAAATAAAAATATTTTGCCTTAATTTCATGTCAAGTAATTTATATTAAGTAAGTAAGGCTTAATATAAATTAAATTAAAAAAAAATAAGACTTGACAAACACACCATAACACCCAAATATAATTCATAGTTGTAGACTAATGGTCCCCTTGCAATGTTATCCCTAGAAGACCCAGTCAAAATCAGTTTAGTACAATCATATCTATGAAATATTTGAAGATTAAGTTCCCCACATACATTGGGATTGACATCACTTGCGAAAACTAGAAATGATCAAAATCGCTATACATAGCCACTCTAAAAAGAGATGTAATACTAAATGTCAAACATATGCCCTAAGAGAAGCCTGACACTTGTGAATTGCTAGAAAAAGACACCAAAACAATTCAAATTGAGGAATTCCTAGACTAAATCACCAAAGTCAGCAATTTACTCACCTTAGACCTAGAACAATGGCTTACAAACTTCCTTTTAGCTGATGTACATGTGTTTGCATGGTCAAACAACAACATGCCAAGCATCATTATCACATTAGACTAAGAGGTCTAGAAATTACTCAAGGCCAGCTTTATAAGAGAAGAAAAGTACTAACCTAGCTCACAAACTACATCCTTGTCAAAAATCCAATGGAAAATGGAGAATATGCATCGATTTCACCAACTTAAATAACTCTTACCCTAAGGATTGCTTCCCTATCCCTAGAATTGATTAGCTCATTAACTCAACCGCTGGTCATGCCTTGCTTACATTCATGGATGCCTTCTCCATTTACAACCAAATCTGTATGGCACCAAAAGACAAAGTACACTCATCTTTTGTTATGGATTTTGGGACTTATTGCTACCGAGTTATTCCCTTCAGATTAAAGATTGTTAGCACTACCAACTATAAGCTGGTCATAGCTATGTTCAAGCTGTAGCTTGGCTAAAACGTATAAGTCTATGTTAAAGACATGGTTGTCAAAAGAAAAGTTGAAGGAGATTGCATCAACTACCTCTAAGAGATATTTAACACTTTAAGAAATTATTAGATGAAATTGAACCCCTAAAAGTGCATGCTTGGGGTAGCTTTAGGAAAAATCCTAGGATATATGGTTACCTAAAGAGGGATTAGAGCTATTCCTAAAAAAATCGACACAATCCTAAAGATGAACCCACCTATAAAGATAAAGGAAATACAATAGCAGATGGAACACATTACCGCTTTGAATAGATTTGTTTCTTGAAGCGCCTAACAAGTGTTCTGAATTCCTTAGGTTATTAAAAAATCAATGGAGTTCAAGTGGTCAACAAGGTGCCAAAAAGCATTTGACGAGCTAAAAAACTTTCTAATAACACCACCAATTCTCTCAAAGCCCATTCCCAATGAAGAACTTTTCTATACTTAGCCATTAGTCTGTAAGCTCTTTCCTCTATCTTAGTCCAAACTAAAGGAAGGGAATGCAAACTAGTGTACTACATCAGCCACATTTTTTAGGGCTTAGAAATAAGGTATAGTAAGGTGGAGAAGTTTGCCTTTACCTTGGTCATCTCTATGCAAAGACTTTACTTGTACTTTTAGGTGCCCCAAGTGATAGTATTGATCAACTAACCCCCATGCAATATTCTCTAAAGACCTAATTCCTTAGGGTGAATGGTTAAATATGAGCTCAAACTCAGTGCTTACAAAATACAATTCAAACCATGATAGGCATAAAAAGCATAAGTTTTAGTAGACTTCATCATCAAGTACATAAGAGAAGAAGCCCCATAACAAGCTAACTTGCTAACTTGGACCCTACATGTTAATGGAGCCTTTAACGGAGGGGGTTGTGGAGTAGGCTTCATCCTCTATGGACCTTAAGGAGTCAAAATATTGTATACATTGAATTTTAGTTTCTTAGTATAAACATACATTTTTGCTACCCTTTGCTTTTAGTGTTAATTTTTATTTATTTAAGACCAATTTTATAAAAAAAAAATACAAAAAAAATTGAAAAAATAAAATAAAAAACACAAAAAAAATTGGAAATTTGAAAAAATGTCATAAGTGTTTGAGTCAAATTAGTTAATCTTTTAAGGTTAGATCATACAATAATAAAATATACATGTAATTGATAAATTTGGAGTCTTTAAAAAATTTGGGCTTATTAGAAAAATATTTTTTTGAGAAAAGTCCAATAAAAATTTGGATCCATGAAAGAAAGTTTTATTTAAAATTTGAATAATTTTTACTAGAAGAATAAAAAATAGAACTCAAAATTTATTAATCAAATATGTGTTGAAAAATCCTTACATGTGTATTTTGGTTATTTAAATGAGTTTAGGTCATTTTATAATGAGTTTGAGTGGATTGGGTTTTTGTTGGAAAAATGAAAATTAAATTTAGGTCCAAGTTTAATAGCATAAGTATAATTTCAGTTCATGGATGTTTGAGGAAAAAGCAACAACTTAGCTACTTGGTACATGGGAAAAGGATCACGAGGTTACATGTTTGATTCTAGCAACAAGCATAATTTTTTTGCCTCGTGTCATATGCATTGCGTGTGACGATTTCTTCCCCTTCCCTAACAAACTATGTAAGTTTGGCCATAGAAGAGGGATCTTAATAGCATTAGATCTTAGCCAACTTTTGCCAAATCTTCATTATTTTTTTAAGAATTTAGATAAAAATTTATGAAATTATTATCAAAATGCCCAAATCTTATAAAGATTCACATTGATAAGTATTAAAAGAAGATTTGATAAATTTAAAAGATCCACCTAAGCTACATCCATGGCCAATCCATGTTAATCTCAAGCTTCAAAAACATATTCGAATTGAAATATTATAAAGATGGAAGCTAAGATAATGTTCAATCAACACATAACCTTCAATTTTGACCCAAAAATAGCATAAATCTAGCATTTAGCTTCCACCATAGTTGAACCACCTTCTCTCTCTACCATATCTCCACCACTACACACCATCAAACTAAACTAAAGCCACAAACACGTTTGTAGAAGTCTTTAGTTCTAGAAAAGAAAAAACTTTTTTTTATCAATATTACTCCAATAGATGGGATTGAAGAAGGGTAAATTAGCTGCTGTTAACCACCATTGTCACCCACCACTTTGGTTGCAACATGGATGCAAACTAAAGCACCAACGAGCTTAAAACACCTAAAAACCCCCCGAATACATCCTTCTTTCACTTCAAAACACCTTCTACAACCACTACTCAAGCACTACCATTGCCTACCACTCTCCAACACTCACTAAACAATCCACTCTCCAATACTCACTAAACAATCATAAAAGGCTAACGCAATAATTTCAATCTAAGTTATGTCAATAGATTTCTCAATATAAACTCCATGTGAACATAATAAAAACAAAACATCTTTAATGAACCAAATAAGGGAGCTTGGTCCTTGGTAAAAGGCCTTATCACCTCTTAATTCGCTAGACACCTCACTTTACCTATAATAATGTGCTCACAATTAGGAATCATATTGACAATACTCGCAGGACCATCACCCTTAACGACTTCTTCAAAAGGATAAACTGCCTTCTTCCTATCCTTATTGTCATTCGAGCAGACGTCGTGAGGGGTACCTTCAATCATTCTCCATCTCTCTACCTCTACGATCATAACTCTACATAAATGTCCCCTTTAACATCATCGCTACTGCAGGCTACTACCTTATACCATCATTTTGGGGGAAAGGGAAGGGGGTGGGGGGGTGGTGGGATGGGGGTGGAAGAGTACCACCAACACTTGACAATGCATTATACCCTTCGATTTGGTGGACAGTCTTTGAAAAAGATGCACTTCCTAGACTGGCTGACCTCTCCATCATAGTGGATCACCAAAAAAGCATGAACAAGAAAGAAAAGAACAAAGAAATATTGAAATTTAGAAGAATTGCAAAGGTGATGAGAGAGTGCATACATAAACCAATTTATATATTATAAGGAGGGAAGGTGAATCAATGGTTATGGAAAAGAGCTACTATGATGTCACCCACGCCTCGTAAGGACTTTACCACGACTAACTAACATGTTGAGTTTTCTTCATAGATTTTGATGATAACAAAAAGTAGTCATTTGGCTAATAAGTTTTAACAAGTGTGTAGGGAAGTTAAGTAAGGTTAGAGAGTTAGTCAGAAAGTTCTAGTTGACTTTGAGTGTCAATTCAAAGATTTAATCAGAAGGTTCAAAATATTGTATATTTAATGTATTCAGAATGTTTCAAAAGGTTATTCAAAGACTTCTAATGAAGGATACAGCAAGTAGATTTAAAGAGTTGGTTAAAGAGTTTATGAACAAGAACAAGGCACTATCAGATTGTCGGAGAATTTACCAGAGAATTAAACCAGAAGAAGTCAAAAGATAAATTTTGTTTCCTTTCTGAGGATATATTCAATTTCATGATTAAAAACCTAGCTCCATTTTATTAAGTGTATTTATGTAATGTACTTAATTCTATTCTACATAAGTTGTTATTTAAATCCATAGGGATTAATTCTTTTAAGGAGATTAACAATTCAATTTCAAATTCCAATTGATTTGAAATATCTAAATTATTATACAAGTTGTTGCAAGGTTTTTTAAGCATCGAGAATTGAAGAAG
Organism: Lumnitzera littorea; assembly: GCA_024138015.1. Lineage (NCBI taxonomy): Eukaryota > Viridiplantae > Streptophyta > Magnoliopsida > Myrtales > Combretaceae > Lumnitzera > Lumnitzera littorea. Next base: position 25,058,628 of record JAMXBB010000008.1, read on the forward strand.
AATAATCTTGCTAAGTGGTTGTGTAGAGGTCTACTGCTAATATAAAATGTGAAGCAAGGTCAAATTAAATAAGATTTGAAGATGATATGGTTGAATCTTAAAGATAAGGCTTAACCTAAAGAAGCTGCAAATAATGATAGATCTTTGGAATAGATAATTTTTGAATTTGTCAAGTTTGAATTCTTTTAAATTCAAGATTAACCGATATCTACCATGCAGTTTAAGATAATCTAGAAATTTAAGGAGTATAGGCATATTCTTCAACAAGATCAGGTTTGAAATCAAAATCTAAATTATAAAGATCAAATTTTGTGCAAACTTTTTTAGTGAAGATATTTTCAAGATATGAAGACGTTATTTTGAGATGAAGTCTATTAAAGATTAGAAGGAGTTATCAGACAATTTGCATCCTAAAGATTAGGTTCAATTATGAAACTCAATCTAGAAATTCAAGTTATTTTTAAATTTTTGGAGGTTCAATAACATTCAAAATTGAAAGATAAGGATTAGTTCAATGAAATCAAGTTCTAGTATTTGAGGAGCATTATTATATAAATACATGTCATTCAAAACAACATAATACATTTTAGCAACTAAAGAAGAGAATTGATCTTATACTAATTATTCACTACTTATTGTTAGAAAGTTTACCAGAGAGTTTCCTACAGACTTCTTTAGAGAGTTCAAGAAAGCTTAATACTCAGAATTTTTTCTTTTGTTTTCATGCTAAATTATTCGAGAGTTTTATTGTACTTCTCATTTTGACTTGTAAACAACATTAGAGTATTTGAGTGTTGTATTTATGAGAGAAGTTAGACTTATTCTCTATAGATCTATAATTAGCCTAGAGTAAAGAGAGGCTAAATAGGTAAAGTAAAGAGTTGTGAAGGCTAAGAGTGCCAAGATTATAACTTCACTTATTTTTCTATTTTGAAATAGTGGATCAATGGAACGACGTTAGTGAGGAAGACCAAATCCCTAGCAATGGAGTTAAACGAGACCAGTTAGCATATCGACAGAACTCTTCAAATCTTGAGCCTAATTGTCTTCTCTATATCTCTTTTCACAACCTAACTTGAGGTGGGCACTCCAACAACAAGCTCGAATTGAGCCTAAGAGACCCACCCAAAAACCTACTTTCCTTGTTGAATCTCACCAAGGAGAGTATGGGACAAATTTTGATAAGCAATATTAGGACCAAGCCCCTAAGCCCAATTCAAGCCCTAACAATTAATGGAGGCAAGTTATGAGAACCCCATCTTTAAGCTACTAGCTTAGGCTCAAGGCAATATTTTATTTTTTTATCAAAGCATGGAACATATAAGATCATAGCTGAAAGTAAGGACATGTATCTACTATTGGCAATTTGAATAAGGAGTTGCGATGTACATCAAGATCCTAGAGATATTATTTAACATATAAAAAAATAATAATATGATATAAAATGACATATAGGAGACATGGGTACACATTAAATGCATATGATTTATATATATGCAAATATATTAACAAAGTAGCTAAATATATTTAGAAGTCATCCCTACTCTATTATAATTACTAGTAAAATACTTGAGAAAAATTATAATACTTCATCTAGTTATGGCATTTTAGTAGTTGAAATCTAACCTAACATGAGTCATGTTAATTGCCATGGTACTTGGTGGACACTTAACTTAAACATAAGGAGAATAGACACATGGATTTAGCAATTTAAACCCCCACCACCTGAAGACTTATAAAAAATCCCAACAAAGAACATTTCACAGTATTTGGTAAATCAAAATCACAAAACAAGAATGAAACATACTCAAAAAATTAAGGAAGAAAAAAAAAAAAAAAGAAGATATATGTGAATTTCGACTAGGGGGTGGGGCATACGAATTGGAGAAGCAAAAGAGGACCTGACATGTTAGGCTTCAGGTGATCTAAGTCTGACACCAAGGGAAGTCCAACTGACCTACCTCCTTTGAATAAAGATGGTCGAAGCTCCAACAAAGTAGGTAATTTAATTTTTGGTCTTAAGCTTGTTAATTTTACTAAAAATATCAAACGGCATCTAAAAGTTATAAAACTTAGTTCCTTAGGTAATTTTACATGTAGAATATAAAAATCAAACCATATTTTTGAAATTCAAAGTGTTTATATGGGTTCCTTAAAAATAGGCCTAGTACCACAAACTTTGTATTAATTTTTAGAAATAGTGTAGAACTTTGTTTTAAGCTAATTTTTGGTTTAGAGATTCTTCATATATTATATTTGATTTACATAATAAGAATTGTCAATAAAGTATGCATTTGTAATTTATTAATTATTTTATCCAATTTGTCTTGTTTTATATTTTTAGAGAATATTGGGGATTTCCAAATATTTCTTAACCAAATTATCTTGTAATGACTTATGGAGCTTAATTATATTATTAGAAGTACTTAGTTCTGTTAGTGTAATTAAATTTTATTATTTGTTTAATGTAAGCTAATATTTAGTAAAATCAAAGCTAACATCGATATTTTGAAAAATATATGTAATGAGTAGATTTAATCTTTGCAAATATCAAACCTTAAACTCTATATTTTTATAAGTTTATAGTATTTTTCAAGGAACTAGTTATATATACTAAATATTATATAATTTCTCATTATTTACCAATATATTGCTATTATGATTAATGGGGAATTTGTATTAATCACACTATTATAATGTAAATACTAGATGACCCCATTTTTGGATATATTCTTTACTGATCTTAACTTGATATAGTTAAAAGGAAGTAAGAATTTTATAAGTAATAAGGTGACTTGCCTAAATTAGAAGAAATATTAGAGCAATAATCAAAAGATGCGTTTAGTAGCTTTTATATAACATGGGCTTAGACACTAAATCAATAAGTGTAAATGAGACTCTTAATTGGTATAGACTAAGGAAATATGTCCCAAAGTATTTGTTTAGGAACTTTACAATTATCCTTATTTAGGGGATAATTCAAAAGATAAATCAAAAGCTAAATTAGGAGATATTTGGGATAAATACTTTCCTTAAAGAAAAACCTTAACCCTTAAACCCTAGTTGTAAATTAGAATAAATACGTTTATATTCAACATATAGTTGACTTTGGTGCTATATGCATCTCTCATAAGTAAATAGGTGAAAGAGAACACAATTTAAGAGTAGAGGCTTGAGATCACCACCAAATGCAGGTAAGTGGATATGTGTACTTATAGTAGATTTGAATCTACTCATTGTAAGTTTACTAACTTGTCTTCCTATGATTGCTTTGTCTAAGTTCAGTTATGAGTTTTGATATGCTACTTGATGCATTATGTAATGCTTCTTTCTATATAATTATTGTTGATTGAAACATGCTAGGTTAGTGACTTTGATGATTGCAGTTGTACTGCTGATTGGTTATGATTTATTGATTGAGATTTGTATAAACTTTAGAAAGAAGTTAGGTACTATCCCTATCTCCTAAGTTGTTTATTTAAATGAACTCAATAATGAGGTTTTAGAAATGAAAGTAAATATGAAATAAAGTAACTATTAGGCTAATAAGTAAATGAAAAGGCTTACAAGGTTTTGCTTGGTACCACTTCATAATCCTGGTATGTGATTTGATGTATTCATGGTATGGTATGAAAAAGGACCTATAGATTAAGTTTCCAAAGTTAATTTATAAAAAGTTGGGTTTTCAAACATAAAGAAATTATATTATATCTACTAGATTAGCTATATGATGGGTTTTCTAACCACAACATGTGATTGCCGTTATCCTAGGTTTTAGCAACCCTTTCTTCCACTAATAGGTTCCTAGATTTTGTATCCAAATACCTAAATTGGAGCTGACCAATCGAATGAGCTAGGTTAGGTTAAAATATTGGTGCAAATGCAAGTCATGTGCATGAGCATAGCATACATTATCTACATTGACTTCTTAGCTGAGGATATGAGATAAAATAACCTAACTAACAACTTCAGGGGCATTGAGAAACCCTACATGATTACCAAGGGTAGGGGTGGTTATAAACTTGTTCCTTAAATAAGAATTTATACCCATTGGCAAACCTTCAAAGAAAAAAGAAGAAAGGCAAAAGAAGAGAGAGAAAATAAAGGCTTATCACAAGATTTTGTCCAATCCATGTCGACTCAAGTAACCAAGCTTTCAATTCATCCATTTCCTTATCAAGATGATCATATTTTTTAAATTGACCATAATAGTCTAGATCATTCTTCCTTATTATAATTTTTAACATCCTTTAACTATTTTTTAAATCAAAGGGCCTATCCCTAATGCATTTTTCATAAATTGTTTTTCAACAATTTCCCTATAAATACTTTTCCAAGTCAAGAAGTCTTTTAAAACTAGTTGCTTTCCTTACTTTCCTCACTTCACTTCTTTAATCCTTCATCAACTTCCCTTACGGTTTGAGCTAGCTCTTAGAGCATTGTCCCCTTTTCTTTTCTTTTTAGGGATTCAGTCGGCCTTTAGGGCATTATCTCGTCTTTTATTTTTAGGGATCCCGCTAGTCTCTAAGGTGTAGTCCCATTTTTCTTTGTAGCGTACTAGCTAGCTTTTAAAAGCGTTACCTTTGCTTTCATCAAATTCCTCTTAAGGTTCAAGCCAGCTCTTAGAGTGTTGTCTCCTTTTTCATTCTTTAGGGTTCAAGCCAACTCTTAGAGTGTTGTTCCCTCTTCTATTCCTTTATGGGTTCCAACCAGCCTTTAGGGCGCTATCTCGTCTTTCATTTTTAGAGTTCAAGTTAGCTCTTAGAGCACTATCCCCTTTTCTATTCTTTTATAGGTTCCAGCCAGCCTTTAGGGTGTTATCCTGTCTTTCATTTTTAAGGTTCTGGCCAGCTCTTAGAGCATTATCCCCTCTTCTATTCTTTTATGGGTTCTAGCTAGCCTTTAGGGTGCTATCTTGTCTTTCATTTTTAGGGTTTAAGCCAGCTCTTAAAGCATTGTCTCCTCTTTTATTCTTTTTAAGGTTTTAGCTAACCTTTAGGGCTCTGTCTCATCTTTCTAGGGTTTTAACTAACTTTCAAAGCATTACCCCCTCTCTCATCAAATTTTCTTTAAGGTTTTTAGCAAACTCATAGGGCACCCACCCTACTGATTCCTTGTAGCAAGCCGATAGGGTGCTTTTCTTTATTAATTTCTTTTTAACAAGCTCGTAGGGCGCTTCCTTTTATTAATTCCTCCTATCATGCCCATAAGATGCTTCCCTTCATTAATTCCTCTTAGCAAGCCCCTAGGATTCTTCTCTTCATCAAATCCTCCTAGCAAGCCCATAGGGTACTTTCTTTTTACTAATTTCACTTAAGCGAGCTCGTAGGGTGCTTCCCTTTATCAATTTCTCCTAGCAAGCCCATAGGGTGCTTCCCTTCATCTTCAATTTCTCTTAGCAAGTCTACAAGGCACTCCTTTTCTTCATCAATTTCTTTTTAGTAAGCTTATAAGGCACTTTCCTTTAGTAATTTCTCCCAAACAAACCCATAGGGCACTTCCTTTCATCCTTAATTTCCTTAAGAGAGCCTAAAGGACACTTCCTTTCATCTTTAACTTCTCCTAGCGAACGTGTAGGGCACTTCTCTTCATCGAATCTCTCAAGTAAGCCCCATAGGGCGCTTCTCCTCATTAAATCCTCTTAGTGCTTCCCTTCATCAATTCCTCTTAGCAAGCCTATAAGGTGCTTCCCTTTGTCAAGTCCTCTTAGCAAGCCTATAGGCCTTTTCTCTTCATCAATTCCTCGTAGTGAGCCCATAGGGTGCTTACCTTCATCAATTTCTCTCAAGTAAGCCCATAGGGCACTTCCTTTCATCAATTCCTTTAAGCGAGCCCATAAGGCACTTTCTTTTACCAATTTCTCTCAAGCGAGTCCATAGGGTGCTTCTCTTCACCAAATCCTCTTAGCAAGCCTAAAGGGTGCTTCCTTTCATCAACAATTTCTTCTAACAAGCCCAAAGGGTGCTTTATTTTACCAATTCCTCTCAAGTAAGCCTAAAGGGTGCTTTCTCTCATCATCAATTTCATATAGGGTTGCTAGTCTACCAAAGGCACTCCCGCCTAGGTTAGTCAACTCAAAGGAGTACTACCAGGTTTCAATCTAGGGTCTTAGCTAGCTCTAGAAGTACATCACCCATTTCACCTAGGATAGTTAGCTTAAAGGAGCACTATCAGGTTTATCTTGAATCGATTCTAAAAGCAAGGGTTGTTAGTCCTCAAGAGACACTCTCGCTTAAGTTAGTGAGCCTAAAAGGGCACAACTAGGTTTTCCAAATCAATTCCAACTTAGGGTTGCTAGTCCTCGAGAGGTGCTATCGCCTAGATTAGTAAGCCTAAAAGAGCATAACCAGGTTTTCCAAATTGATTCCAACATGGGATTACTAGTCCCTAAAAGATGCTCTTACTTAGGTTAGTGAGCCTAGAAAAGCATAACCAGGCTTCATTGCTTCTTTTCAACCCTTAGAGCACCTCCTCTCTTTAACCTTTTCACTAAATCCCCAGCGGATCAAGCCTAGGATAGCTAACTATTTGTAGCACTTCTTAGTACAAAATTCACCTTTGAGGCAAAAATAGTGTCTGTTTTATCTTTGTAGCAAAGTTTTCCTTAAACTTCACCACAAATAGAGGCAACTATAGACAATTTATTTTTGTCCCTTTTTTATTTTTCAAAATTTTTAGAAGTTAAAGAGTCTTAAATTAGGAAAAATACAAAAAAAATTAAAAAATTAAAGAAACCCTAAAAAATAATAACAATAAATTTTTAGATAAAATAAGAAATTTTACAAAAATACAAAAATAGGAAAAAGCACAAAAAATAAGAAATTTAGAAAAAAAATACAAAAAAATGAAAAAAATTGAAACGTCAGAAAAAATTGAAAAAAATAAAAGATTTAAGAAATTTAGAAAACAATAATTTTTAAATAGTTTAAATAGAATAGAACTTTTTAATTTAAATAAAAAGAGGATTGTTAGGCTTGAGTTTAGATTTGAATTTAGCCTAAGCTGACCTAGTCTATATGTACAATTTAGTTGTACATATGGATAAGATACAGGCCAATGGCTTAACAGATAAACACTTAGTCTTGAATTGGTTTTGGCTTAGAGGTCAAGGGTTCGAAAATCTCTATAGGCATAAAATTGCCTTATATCCTTTTCTTTTTCCACTTTACGTGCTACTACTTATCAAGGTATCATTGGGCTACATATCTGATTGTGACATGTGGTACTCTATGTTAGCCTTGATAACACATTTTCTTTCCCCCCTTTTCTTCTCCCATTTCCTTTTATTTCCCTCACTTTCTCATTTAAAAAAAGAAAAACAAAGAGAGAGAAAACATACATAAGGGAGGTTTTCATTTGAAAAACACAACCACACACATAAAGATTAGGGGCTCTCTCCACTGTCTCTCTCTCACCAAAAAAGCATATACACATGTAAGGAGGGGGACCTTTTTCTTCGAACACACACAGACTCCTCTCAAACACACTCTCTCTCTCTTGGCTAACTTTCTCTCTCACTACAACCAAAACAAAAACATACACAACTCACACGATAAGAGACAATTAACCTCTCTCTCTCACACACATAAAGAAACAACTACCCTCGCATCTCTCTCTCTTGGACGCCTCTTTCTCTTACCTAGGAACCGCTCACTAAAACTCATAATCTAACCTCTCAATCTCACCTCATATGACCTACTTTGATCATCAACAATAGCCATTGCTATACACCACTATATCTCCCTTTCGTAAAACTCCAGACAGTTACAACCCAAACCCAAATACAGTAAGGTCCACCTTCGTTCTCTCTCTCGAACATCCCTAACCTCTCTCTCAACCGACCAAACCAAACCCACAACCCCTAATCTCTCTCTCACACACACTTTGAACTATAATACACTTAACCCACCATTGCACAGCATCCAAACCACCTTTATAGCTAACCCCAATACTACTACCCCAATACAATCGAACACCCTCTCTCGAGCATCCTCAACCATCTTCGATCTACCAATCTACATACGCATCATCTCTATCCTCAAACCCAAACATCTCTTCGGCCGCACACCCACATCCTTGAATTAACATCTTGACCAACAACACAACATACATGCACGATGCATAATCTACAACCACCATTCACCCCCTAAACACTAACTACCTCTAGAGTGGCCTTCATTGATTGCAACACCACTCCTAAACCCCCTAAGTCCAATAAGAAACTACAAAACTACCTTTATCCACTCGAAATATGCCCTAAAACGGCCTCCGACACACCACTCTAGTCGCTGGACACGACTCGAATTAGACCCAATCCATAACCAACTTGAATTGAAATCTTACCCAGTTCGCATCCACAACCCGACCCGCATCTATCTCCTTTGGTTCGACCTTCACATGTTGTTCGGTTTATTTGTTTCGATTGGATTTTTTTTTGTTATTATTTATTTATTTTATTTTATTTTATATTAGTGTAATATGTAATTGTAAATTAAATAAAATAATCCAAAAAAAGAGAAAAAAGAATTATCTATTTTTATTTTTATTTATTTATTTTCACTTTTTAATAAAAAAATATATAATAATATATATAATAAGAAAAAATAAATAAAAATTAAGTAAATCAATAATAAAATATTAATAAAGAAAAACGTTTTGTCACCTACAAAAACTTATTTTCCAAATAAATGAATAGAATCAACCCTCTTTTCCAAAGTTAGGACATTTCAAGAACCTTCCAACAATAAATTCTCGATTTAAGATCCTTTTAGGAAATTTCTTTAAATAAATCAAACCAAATAAAAATGTAAATCTAATCTCCTTTCAATGAACAAACTATAGAAGTCTGATTTTGAATAGTAGCTACGTAAGTACTTATACTTATGGGGCGATTTAAAATATAGAAAGTTTTTATTTTTTTTTTCATCTTTGTAAATATTTGTTTAAATTAATTAATTTAGTCACATGTGATATGACTAGTAGTTTAGAAATTTAAAAAGAGTATATTTGAAAAGCAAAGTTAAATCTAGAAAGTTAAAAAGTGATACCCGTTTAGGGTTTAATAGGATAACCCCCGGATCTAAATCTCTCATTTTAGAAAATCGTTTATAAAATCGATTTCATCGAAAGACTGGTAGCTAGATTATAACCAATCTACTCAATTGGTTATAATTTAACTCCTTTTTCCTGACTCCAATTGGATAGTAACTCCAAAATATTTTCAAGATAAAAGGAACCGGTTTTCTTTAAACCCTAATCAAAGGTCAATATTAAATAGATAAGGTCCAATACTGATCAGTTTAAAGAAGACTAATTTATAAGAACTAGGAGGGAAATACTAAGCTCAACATTGGTGTATTTATAGTATTGGTTTCTACTAATGTCTACTAGGGACAAGTTGTCTCATCCTTAAATTATGAAAGGGGTTGGATAAGACATCATACGATAGGTGTGAAAAGACTTAGAGAGTGCTAATTAGAGTTAGTTCTATTAAGAAGGTACAATTAGTTGCAGAGTTCATCATTAGGTTCAAGGATGCTGCTATATAAAAACATCTTAAAGATGTGTTGTAAGGATCTTTATAAAAGTTAACATTATAAAAGTATAGTTCTTAGGTGGATTATGTATTGGATAGGAAGAAGAAATGTGATACTTATGGTGTGGCTCTCTTTTAAGTTTTCACTATGATTTACCATGTTAATAAGGTGAAGTTTGGAAGTTTTATGTAATTATAGAAGTTAAGTTGACTATAGTTTAACCTTATCCCTAACTCAAAGATGGTACAACAAACCATCTTTTAGAAACTAAAAGTTCAGAAAAAGTTTTAAGTAGATACCTGGAAGGTATGGTATTACATAAACTGACAAGCTTAAGCCATGAGTAGTGCTTAATGACCTTGTGCCACTAAACTAAGACTCACCACCTCGGTAAGTGATAACACTCAGTTAACATATGTATATTAGGCTAATTTTGCATGATTTTATATACTAATTGAGTTAATTTTATAAGGAATTTGAGTGTAATTCATAAATATTTCATTTGTAGGGATTTTAGAAGTGTTTGACAAATTTTTGAAGACTTTGATAGAGTTTCAAAGCTTAGTTGAAGAAGTGCATTGATCAAGTGATTAAAATAAAGAAATTCAAGTAAGAATTGAAGTCCAAAGAGGACCATATGCAACTACTACAATTGTAGTCTTAGCTATGTACCTCTCATCTAGAATTCCCATAGAGTTTGAAGAATTTCCCTATGAAGTACAAAACCACGCCCAACCTCCATGGCCGTGATCTTAGGGCGTAGTGATTCTATAATTCATGAATCTTCTATTTTTGTCAAGTTTTCTTTATAAACCTAGGTCTAGCTTCTATAAATAGGTGTTTAGGTTTAGGTTTAGGTTACAAAGAGAGCCCCTTAGAGAAGAGCTTATAGGGTAGAAATTATACAAGTGTTTCTTTCTTATTTTCTTCTTAGTACTATTGTATCATAATCTTATTACTCTTAGTAAATCGTTATTAAACTCTAGATTCCAATGTAACTATTGATATTTTCTATTGATGTTCTTTTATCTAATATTTGATTTTGTATTTTGTGATCTAATTGTATTGCATTGAATTGTTAATTCAATTTATCGGTGATTAGATTAATTTATTAGTCTGCTATAGAATTTGCGAGATCCTATAGTATGACTGACTTATACAATTAGAAAAAATTGACTAACTAAAACGTTTAGCCTTTTGGTTTCTCCAAATTAGGGTAACCTAATAGTAGAAATAAAGGTTGTAATACATTCTTAAGATATTCTATTATATAAGCGATTTGGGTAAAGTATGCTTTAGGTTAAGAATTAATTAAAGACACTAGTCTAACTAATTCACACTAAGGAGTCTCCATGATCCACAATTGCAATTGAGATCGAAAAGTCACATAGGACTATGTAGTAAATAACCTAAGATTTACTAAGAACTATGCAAATCTTTACATTTAATTAAATATGTTATTTCTATTATTTTAATTGACTATGTTATTGTTACTCTTGTGCCTTTATTTTATTGTTATTGTTCTTTGTTTTATTAATTATTCAATTATTCTTTTATTTGTAAAAGTTAGATAATTGGAGAATTATAGGAAAAAAATTGCTAATAAATGAGGATTTATTCATATTCATGGTTTCTTTTGGGATTGACAACTTGGACTTAAAATCTATGTATATACTTGATGCACTTAGGAGCTCAATTATCATTGGGACTTACTGTTGCAGATCTAAACCAATGAGTCCTTTGAGATATTGAAGAAAACAGAATGAATAGGTCTACGAACTGGGTAAGGGAGCTAATGTGGAGCTACTCGAAAGATATGACATACTAGTGAACACAACACAACTTGACACTTCACTTAATAGGACGCATAAGTTAATGCCAAGATTCACCCACTACTAATCCTAAGCTACTTGACAAGATTAGATAAAGGTATATGAAAGTGGACTAAGAAAGGGTTGTCTTACAAGAACAGTATATTCAATGCTTATGTATAAAGTCAAATGATTCCGACTTATAAGGAGAAGAGACTATTTATAGTAAGTCCCTAAGGCAATATTACAAATAAAGAAATTACAAGAAGGTATATACAAAAAGGGGATTCCTTATACAGACAAAAAGGGGTAAAAATGACAAAAGACAAAAAGGGAAAAATAGTACAATGTCAAATAAAGAGGATAAGTGGTAGTATGACATTAAATCTATACAAGGATTCTCTGAGCATAGCAGGCGAGAGGAATTGAGGTGTTATGGCCACAAGGAAACCGAGAAGTGAAAGGATGCCGTAAGAGTTAAAAGGAAGCCGAAAGAGAAGTACCCAACCAGGAGTTAACTACATTTACTAAGTACAAGACTCTCGATAGTTGAAGGTCCAGTCACTTGGCACAAAGCTCTCAATTAAAGGAAGGTTGGCATTGGTACAGGATAACGAACAAAGCATAATACAACCATCTAGAGCTCCTAGGGAATTTAGCCATCCTCCTTCAATATATTGTTTCTACTCATCAGTGGGTTAATGAGAAATAATCCTTCGAGTGAGGGATTGGAGGCCTTTGAAGCGTATACAAATGATTAAACCGGTAGTCAGTAACCCATCAACTCCTTGGAGTTGTAGGAGATTTTCCCTCAAATCATGATCCTCATCATCATCGAGTACATAAGGAGTCAGATCGACAATGTTAAATGTGGTAGACACACCAAAACCCTCGAGTAGTTTAACCTCATAGGCATTGTCATTAATGCACCTAAGGATCCTATAAAGTCTATCCGTTCTAGGAGATAGTTTGTTCGTCCTCTTATTAGGAAAGCATTCCTTGCTATGATGGATCTAGACAAGGTCCCTAGGGGTATAAACGACTCATCTCCTTCCATGGCTTTCCACTTCCTTTTGCCAGGCCATAGTTTTGGCTAATTACTCGATAATCTTTCGATGACAGCAAGAAAGTACATCAGCCACTGTATTGGTGCTCCCCTTCTCATATCTGATGACATAGCAAAAGGTCTCGAAAAACTCAACCCATTTGACATGATACCAAGAAAACTTCTATTGCTCACAAAGATGCTTGAGAGATTCATGATTCGAATAGATAATGAATTCTCTCAACAATAGATAATGCTGTCAGTTCTTGAGTATTCGAACAAGGGCATAGAACTCTTTGTCATAAGCTGAGTAATTCAGGGTAGCACCTTAGAGTTTTTCGCTGAAGTAGGCAATAGGTCAACGCTCCTGCATAAGGACAACGCCAATGTCGACACTAGATGCATCACATTCAACCTCAAAAACTTTCTCAAAATCTGGCAAGGTGAGTATTGGAGCAGACATTAGCTTAGACTTCACATCTTCAAAACTCTTTTGAGCTTTCTCTGACCACCTAAACTCAACATTTTTCCTGGGCAATTCAATCAATGGCACAGTTATGGAATTAAAGTTCTGAATAAATCTCCGATAGAACAAGGCTAGACTATGGAAGCTCCTAACTTCAGCAACACTAGTCGGTATAAGCTACTCAAGAATATCTTTGACTTTTTAATCATCAACTTAAACTCCCTTCCCTGAAACAACATATTTGAGGAATATAACCTCACTTTAACAAAATACGCATTTCTTTAGGTTACTGAGTAATCTCTTGGCGCAAAGTATGTTGAACACCAATCTTAAATGCTTAACATGAGTGATGAGGTTGGCATTGCAGACCAGAATATCATCAAAGTAAACTACAACACATTTGCCGATCAACATTCTAAGCACATGATTCATCAACTGTATAAATGTACTCGGCACATTAGTCAAACCAAATGGCATCACTAGCCATTTGAACAAACTATCTGGTATCAGGTAAGTACACCTATCTATTTTAATATAGTGGATATGAGTCCAAGTCGATCCCTCAGAGACTTCGAGTACTAATATTAACCTTAGCTTTATTATCTAATCGAAAATTGTGATGGGTTGAATGAATTAAGAATACTAAAATTAACAAACTAACATAATTATGAGACTTAATTAAGCAATTTAGAAAGTGGTAAAAAATAAGAACAACTTCAAGAAAGAAAATAACATATTTAGGAATTATTTCCCCTAGTGTTTAACATGTGACTGCTTAAAATGTATTCAATTCAATCTCTATTATTCTTGACCGAAGGGATTCACAATTAAAGTTAATACCTTTCTCAAGCATATTAACCCTAATCCTAAATTATTTACCGGAATCTCTTCTCTTAGTAATATAATTCAGAATCGCATTAATGTATAATGAATTCCTACACAAAATAACAAATTTCCAGAAGAAACATGTATCTTATCTCTAAGTACACATGCAATTCTCTCCAATTATGTCAAGATCTCATTACACATGTGATTTCTCAATCATTATGCATAATATTATAGATTGATACCCTAGAAATATCAATTAACAATTAAATAACATAATTGAATCAAGAAAAGATAGAAACTTTATTGAAAATTATCAATGAATCTAATAGTCACATAAAACCCTAGGTTCCATAATCTTAAATACAAGAGCCTTAAGCTATCATAATGAAACTAAAAATGAATTGCAACAAAATCAATAAATAAAACATGAAAAACCCCTTTTTGTTGATGATAAATCTCTTCAATCTTGAAGTTAGGTATTGTTTTCGCCTTTTTCTTCTCCTTCTCTTCAAGTCTCTTCTCTTTTGAGTGTCCAAATCCTCTTTGTAAAACCTCAATAAGCCCTTTTATAATGTATTACAAAGTCCCTTTTTTTCATCACCAGACACAGCCTGGGACATAGTCGTGTCCCCAGGTCGTGTAACTTTCTGACCTTGGCAAATCTTCCTAGATGGACACAACCTAAGGATACAGTTGTATCCCAGACTGTGTAACTTCAAAACTTCATAACTCATTCATTTGAACTCCAAATTGAGTGAAACTTGATTCCTTTTCTTCATTTTCAATCTAAGAACGTGTTCAAACCTTGAATCAAAATTTTACTCAATTAAGTATCAATTTCTTTAAAGAATACCAAAGATGTAAGGAAAATACTATAAAATCATCATGTGAAATGTATTTAAAATAAGAGTTATCACCATCCCTTGTCTTAAAGGTCATCTTCCATTCATCCCTAAGTCTTATTTGTATCTAATGGTAGCTACTCTTCAAGTCAATCTTAGAAAAGATGCAGGTGCCACATAACTCGTCAAGCATATCATCAAGTCACGAGATCGAGTATTAGTATTTAATAGTGATCTTATTGATGGCTCAACTGTCAATGCACATTTGCCACGTTCTAACCTTTTTCGGTATAAGCATAGCTGGTATGACACAAGGGCTTATGGTCTTACGGTCTTATGGACGTATCTACAATCTACCAACTCATCCACCTATTTCTTCAATTCAGCTGCTTACTTAGGATTAAGCTTGTAAACGAGTCTATTCGGTAAGGCAACTCTTTATATAGGTTAATACAATGTTCAATACCTGTCAAGGAAGGTAAACCTTTCGGCATCTCGGTAGGGAATAGATTGACAAAATCTTGAAGTAGCTGCTACACTTTGGCAGGTAAGTTCTTGGCTTCTTTAGCCTGTAAGAGTCTCCTGGCTAAGAGGAGCATGAAGTCTTCAGCCAAGGCTTCTCAGGCGAACTGAGCTTAGGAAATCACTAAGGACTTTCGCTGCAGTGATCTAGCAACCTTCTCCTAGGTTCTTGTACTTCCCTAAGACTTATGGGGGTCAACATAATTTTCTTCCCATCCTTCTAGAACATGTAAGTGTTCTTATATCCATCGTGTAATACTCTTGAGTCAAATAGCCATGGTCAGTCGAGTAATATGTGAGAAGCACACATGGGGAGGACATCACACAACACCTTATCCCTATACCTATCACCAATGATAATCAATACCCTAACTTGCTCAACAACGTATAACCCACCTTTCTAGTTCAACTAATGAATATTATACAGCTTAAGGTGTGTAAGGGTAGGCAAATTCATAGCCTTAACTACCCCTTGCGGTATGACGTTAATACAGCTCCCTCCATCATTGATCACGGCGCATAGCTTGCCATTCACTTGACAATTTCTATTGAAGAGTTTCTTTCTTTGCTCATTCGCATTAGCCATAAAAGTACTGAGAGATCGTCGAACAACAAAGCAATACTTGCAACACCCTTAAGAGGTGTCTCAGCATCGGGGTCTTCTTGAAATCCTTCTAGCATCTAATCAACTCCCACTTCTTCCTCTCCTTTGCTCACACTCTCTACTTCAAACTATGGCTTGTCTCCCTTTATGGTCATGACTCAGTGGTTCAGACATTGACTAGCTACGTGTCCATAGCCAAGGCATTTAAAACATTTGATTTCTCGGGTTTTCCTTCTTGAGTTATGACCTTAGTCCCTTTGGATCTTAGGTTCCTTGGTCTTACCTTTACTTTAGCCTTCTTCTAGTCAGCTCAGCATATGCCCTTGGCATTCTACCTTGAAACTGTTTGATGCCTAGCCATTCCCTAGTCGGCTCAACACATCACCCCTATTCGGTAGCATTAGTCGACCACTGGGTACTCGACTAGCCTGGTTCCATCTTTACCTTTTAACTGTCTAGGCTACCTGGATGGTTTCATCCAAAGTTGTAAGGTTCTGCAGCTCCACAATGTTACCAATCTTAGTCTGTAGCCTAGAGATGCACCATGCTATAATCTGTATCTCAGGTTCATCAACATCACATCAAATCATGAGTAACTAAAACTCTTGAACATAGTTGTCCACTAATCTATTACCTTACCTCAAGTCTTGGAGCCGTCTGAAAGTGTCTTGCTCGTAGTATTCAAGAACGAACCTACTTCTCAGGACTCTCTTCATTTCATTCCATGTTCGTACTTCTCACCTGGCTCTCATGCGATATTTTGCAACTTCTTCCACCACATTGCCGCATATCCAAAAAATTCCAATGCAGCCGCTTGAATGCGAATAGCATCTTCATAATCATAACAATCAAATATCTTTTCGATCTTCTCTTCCCATTCTAAGTAGTCATCAACACTACCAAACCCATTAAAGCTCAGAATCTATAACTTAAGGTGTTCGACTCCCTTAGGAGCTCTAAGCTCACATTCATCAACTCCAACATATTGCTTCTCTTCTTCTTCATGCTTTTCCACTTCGTCTAACTCCAATCTTCTTCTCACAGCTCGATTGACACGACGAGGTGGTGCTTAGTTCACAAGAAAGACTTCTGGTGCTCGTTCATTCATCTGCCTTCTTAGCCTATCTCTCATCTCTCAATCCTATTCAACAACTCTCTTACGTAGCCCAAACTCTATAACTCTCTGTACCGAAGAAGTTAACTTAGCCACAATAGTAGTAAGGTCTTATATTTGCTCATCAATAATATATAATGTTTGTTGGGTCACACAACCACGACCTTGAGCATTACTCTCAGCATTGTTAATTTCCCCTTGAACACTAACATTCGACATTCTCACAATAAGGTTTTGAAAGTACTCTACACAAGAAATCCTTATACACACATAAATACCATACAGCTTTCGATCTCAACCTTAAGCTCTTATACCAAGATTATATAATGTGTCTAAGAGCTCAGTTATCACTAAGACTTACCGTTATAGATCCGAACTAATAGGTCCTTCAAGATATCGAAGAAAACAGAATGAGTAGGTCTATAAACTAGGTAGGGTAGCTAACGGAGAGCTACTTAGAGGATATGATACACCAACGAACATAACATGACTTGGCAATTCACTTGATACGACGTATAAGTTAATGCTAAAGTTCACCTACTATCAATCTTGAGCTACTCGATAAGATTAGATAAGGGTGTATGAAAGTAGACTTGGAGAGTATTGTCTCACAAAAACAGTATATTCAATGCTTATGTGTAAAGTCAGATTTCGGCTTATAAAGGGAATGGAATATTTATAATAAGTCCCTAAGGCAACGTTACAAATAAAGAAATTATAAGAATGTATATATAAAAAGGGGGTTCCTTGTACATACAAAAAGAGGTAAAAATGACAAAAGACAAAAAAGGAAAAATAGTACAATGTCAGATGAAGAGGACAGGTGGTAATACGACATTAGATCCGTATAAGGGTTCTCTAAGTACAGTAGGTAGGAGGAACTGAGGTGTTATGGCGATAAGGAAGCCAAGAAGTGAAAAGACGCCATGAAAGTTAGAAGGAGGTCGAAAGAGCAGTACTCGGCCAAGAGCTAGTTGCATTTACTTAGCAGTTGAAAGTCCAATCACTTAACATAAAGCTCTCAGCTAGAGGAGGGTCAACATTGGCATAAGATAATGAATAGAGCATAGTATAACCACCTGAAGCTCTTAAGGAATTCAGCTATCCTCCTTCAGCATACTATTTCTCATCGTTAGCGAGCTGACGAGAAAGAATCCTTCGGGTAAGGGACTGGAGGCCATTAAGGCATACGCAAGTGATTAAGATGATAGTTGATAAACCATCAATACTATAACTTCACTGAGTGCACTTTCCTTATACCGCTTCATGTGTACACATCATTAGGCAAGCCCATTTTGGCCTCTTAAGCAAAATAAGGGGCTTTACTAAAGAATGGCACTATAAAACCCCTTCATAACTCATTAGAGTCTACTTACCTATAAGGGCATTTTCTTAATCAAGCTCATCGACTTGGACATGACTTTCCTAATCTATCAAGGTACACTTTCCTAATTAGACAACCTACTTTAACACATGGCTTAACAAAGACTTTCTTAAACAATGATCTGCTCCATGACCTATAAATAAAGGTGAGATCCTTTAATACATAGTAAGTACAATGTACTAGTTTTTTATTACATACCTCCTCTTACTAACTTACACATTTGTGTGCCCATACCAGAGCCCTCTCTAGCATATTTTTGTAGATTCTATTCCCTTTAGATTGGATTTGAGAAGCCCAACACCTAAGCCCTTAGAGAATAAGCCCAGTTATAAGCGCCTACCTCCCCTCCCCCCAATAAATGCACATCAATGTAATAAATATTTATAATTAACATAAATTACATGGATATATTATTCATTAGATTTAATATCATAAATGTTATATATGGTACTCTATTATGCAAAATTTGATATATATCTTATATTATTTTATAGTATTATGGTTAAAGGCAAGCTGACAATTCTGTTGTATAGGATATTCAGTCATACTTAACTGGGCAGGTTCTAAGAGGCATTAACAGTTATAGGATATGTTTTAAGTACATATTTTTCTAGATCTTGCTCCTACAAGGTAGAGCATGGTTATGAAATCTTCCTCTCTCATACCCATTCTTGATCCTATACTTTAAGGTATAAAGGGTACAAGTCCTAAAGTACCCTATATCTACTATACAAGAATTATAAAATAACATTAATAAATGAAATATGAATCATAATATCATAATTTTTGGCTAATAAATTTTCTAGTATAACGCTAAAAAAAAAACAAAGCAAAGCATTGAAGGCTATAAGTTATTGACCTTAAAGTACCTCTCACTTTATGTTTTCTATTCTTTTCCTTATTTTTCTTCATTTTCCTCTCTAACTTTACATGTTTCATTCTTTCCCCTCATTCTTTCTCATTTGCTAAGTAATAAGACCACATAAACTTGAAATAATGAAAATACAAAGATCTATTTTTAATTTCACAAATTTTGTTATAGATTTTGTAGGTTTTGCATATGAAGAGCTTGTAATATCATACATAAATTACTTTTTTGACATCACATAACCTTAAAATTTCTAGAAAAAAATAAATAACATTTATAGGTTCCATTAGGAACCCTATACGTAGTGCCTTATAAGTTTTACATGGTACAAGTTTCATGATGGTTGCAAGGTGTTGTAGGATAGGTTTAAAATTCCAAATTTTTGGAAACTATATCTTATCGAAAAGGTACAAATAGGGTCTTATACCTTAACCACCTTTAACCACTCACCTCAATTATGTATTTATATATATTTTTTTTCCTTATAACATGTTAAACCAAGCTTAGAAGTGACAATTCCATTCATTTAACTAAAATTAATTATTACGATTTTATTCTTTTTTTATGAAATTTATTATGACACTTTTCTCCCTTATTTTATGAATCATATTCAAAGGGAAAGAACTATCATAAATTATAAAAATAATCCCTAAAATAGGGCTTTTGCAAAAATAATTCCAAGACTACCACAATTGAAATCAACTTTTTAAAATCTAATTTAAAAATGTCCTAAAATCTAGTGTTGAGAAAACGATTCCACTAAAAATAAAGAAATTGGTTTTCCAAAGTGTGATTTTAAGCAAAAGGCATACATCAGCTATTCAAAAGTTGTTTTTAAACTCTTCCATTATGTGTTGTGTTATCATTATCAATTTGCTGCAACATCATCATCAATCTATCTTCATCCTTAAAACATATGCTATGTTATAATTAGTTGACAATATTAGAAAATTATTTAGGATATATGAAAGAATTAGTTAAGCATTATTAGAGACATAGTTACAAATTATTAGTTAGTTGAATTTAGTAGTTAATACTAGTAGTTAGTTAGAAAGAAGAGTCTAAGCATATTATAGATAGGCCTTCTTGTAGAAGAAATGTAACAATCCACCAACAAAATCAATAAAGTTTATAAACTTCTTTAAAAAGTTCCCTTTGAGGCTATCTCTTCTTGTATTGACACAAAACTCTTGCAAAAAATTGGTGCTCTCATTATGGTAAATGGTATAAGAGTACAATCAAATATTGAAGCAATTTATAACATGTTGGTAAGTATTGAGTCTAATTTTTTGGTTTTTATTTTTATTAACTTGATATGTATTAAATCCTATACCCATTTAATATAGACCATCGACTAAGAATTGAGAAAAATAGGTTTTCTTTAAATTTGAAAAGAAATTGAAGTCACCACTTAATTAAAGTTGACAAAAGGAATTAAAATTAATTGGATAGATTGATTTTAACCTGTCCATTGAACCAGGTGAAAATCATTTTTAAAAATGGTTTATTTAAAACTAAAGATTTAGATTTAGGAGTTAACTTATTAAACCTTGATAGGTACTACTTTTAACCTTCTGAATTTAGCTTTATATTTCACAATACCCTTAAACAACAATTTTTTATTCATAAATAAAGCAAATTAAATTTATTTTACAAAAATAATTTTAAAAGGATAAAATAAAAAAATATATATTTTAAGTTGTCCCATAAGTGCCTACGTACCCTCTAGTAGGGATTAGACTTTCCATATATCGTTCTCGAAAACTTAAGTGTGTTATTTTTTCTATTATTATTTTGGAAAATGGTTAAGTTTACATTTTTTTTTTTCCATTTTGTTTTGTTTAGAAAAAGTTTCCAAAAGGGTCCCAGTCTTCACTATTTTATTTCTTTAAAATTTCTAAAGAAACATTAATTTTGAGAAAAAAGGTTCATTTATTTTTATTTATTTTGAGAAAATGATTTTTCTAAGTAATGAAACATGTTTTATTATTTTTTTTTTATTTTTGACCAAAATAAAGATAAAAGGAAAAAAAATAAAGCAATAAACTAGCAAAACTTTTCTATCTTTCATTCCCCTTTTTTTCTCTATTTTTTTTTTTTTTTGTTTCATTATTTCCTTTTTAGATTTTTTTTAAAACTACATTTTGTACATAAAATAATAAATAAACAACAAAATAGCACAACAAGGCTAGACTAGGGAAAAACTTATGCAAGTTAAGGGATGGAGCAAGTAACCGAGTCGGATCAGGGGTTGATCGTTGTTGATAGGTTAAGTGTAGATGAACACTAATGCTATGGTTGAGAGGGGATGATTCAGGATGTTAGAGCCACCAAATCAAGCGAGAAAAAATGTTTTTGTGACATTTTCGTTAGCAAAAATGAGATTGGTAATGGTGTTTTGATGTTTTGAGGTGATTTGGAGGGTGGTAGAAGTTTGCAAATTGAAGATAAACAAAGAAAGGGGTAACGCTGCTTGCTATGGTGGTGGTTAATGGTGGCAAAGGTATCGGCTTGGGGTTTTAGATGGCCATTAGTGTAGCCGCGGTAATGGTTTAAGGAGAAAACCACCAATGGTGGTGGTTCAAAGGGGGTAGCCATGACTTCAAACCTTAGAAAGTGGTCAAAGGAGCATGGAAGCATAGTTAGCTTCATAGGTGGTTAGGTTTGAGAAAGCTTGAGGTAGGGAGTTTAGCTATGGTGTTGGTTTCATTCAATAGCCACCATGCATAGACATCAAGCTAGAGAGAGAGGGTAGTTATGCTTAGGGTTTGGTAGTGAGAGAAAGTAAGAGTATGCATGTTTGGAGTGAGAACTAAAGGCTACTATTTATACTCAAATAAGCTTGAACACATATGGAAACGGCCATTAATGGCTAGATCACCTCCTTTAATGTCAGTTAAGCAAACTTCAATCCCAAGTAAATGGCATGACTCTAACTAATTAAAATGTTGATATACTTACTTAAAAAGAAGATTGATAGCTTAAAATCCACTTAGTTTAGCTTAGATTTGATTGGATTATGTAAGAGTTGAAATCGCAAATTGATGTTTTCCTAATTTTTTTGGGCTAAATTGGGGGATTAAATTAATGAATCAAGTCAAGTTTTCTATCCCAATTCATAGCATCTTAAGTAAGCTACACAATTTCATTATTAATTTGGTGAAATCGTGTAGAAAAGGTGGCCAAAAATGACCTTGAACTAAGTACCCCAGTGAGGAACATGAAAGAAAGAAAAGGAAAGAGGGGGAAAAAGAAAACTGACATAAAGCCATGTCATCCACATGGTCCATTGGGTTCACGCCATGTGACATGGTCAATACGTAGCCCATTCCTCCCTCAATATGTGGATGGGGGCAAAGTAAAAAGAAAAATGCGCTTAAGTGCATGTACTAGGAATTGAACCCATAACCTCTCTCTCATATACGATGTTAAGTCTAAGTGTTAAAACAAATGGGTTGTTGACCTATGCCCTGTTGTATTTTACAACAAATAGGTATTAAACCTATAAGACAGCTTGAAAATAATCCAAACCCAATAACCCTGACAAAACTTTGAATCCTTATTTTTTTAGAAAAAAAAAATCTACTTTCCTAAAAGTTCTATTTCCTTAAAATTTCTATTAAAAAAATATATTTTTCCATTTTTTCTGTTTTTTCCTCTCTTTTTTTTTTATGAAATCATTTTCTTGTATTTTTCTAAAATTTCTATTTTTTGTGCTTTTTTCTAATTTTTCAATTTCTTTTTTGTATTTTTCTATTTTTTTTTTTAATTAAGACCTTTTCTCCTTAGTCTAAAATAAATTCTAAAACTATAGGCAGGGCAAAAATGAGGGGTCTACAATTGCTCTTCTTTGTGGTAAAGTTTGAGTAAAACTTTACCTCAAAGATAAAATGAGACTATTTTTGCCCTAGAGATGAATTTTCTCTAGGAAACGCTATAACTAACTAACTATCCTAGACTTAATCAATTGGGGATTTAGTGAAAGGTAAAAGATGAAGGAGATAGGAGGTGCTCTAAGAGCTAGCCAAGCTATAAGAGTAGATTTTTATAATGGTATGGTGCCCTTCAAGCTGACTATAACCTTAGAAAGTTTTGAAGAAAGAGAAGCACTTTCAAAGTTAATAAGATTGTAAAAGTTACATTGACTCAAGGGTAGCGTCCTAAGAGCTAACAAAAACCTTAAAAGATACTAAAATGTAGGGTAGTCGCTTGTAGGCTAATAAAAACCCTAAAACAATATTGAGAGAAGGGTAGCACTCTTAAAGACTAGCAATAATCCTAAAAGATTTTGAAATGTAGGGCAGTGTCCCTATGGGTTAACAATAACCCTAAAAGGATACTAAAATAGAAGGTAGCACCCCAGTGTTTTGGCAAGAACCCTAAAATGGAAAAATTGAAACTTGGTCGAACTCCTCTAAACTAACTAACCTTAGGTGAATAGGCAAAGCACTCCTTGAGTTAGCTAAAACCTTAAATGATAAATTGAAACCTGATCATGCTCTTCTAAGCTCATTAACTTAAGTAAAAGCGTCGTTAAGAGATTAGCAAACCTAAACGAAAATTTATTTAGAAAACTTAGTCATGCTCTTCTAAGCTGACTGATTTAGGCGAGAGTGTAGACACCCCATTTTTACCACTTTTTTTACCACTTTTAATTTTAATTTCAATCTCTTTTTACTTTTGAGCCAGATTTACAAAAAATTGAAAAGATGAAAAAATTGAATTGAAAAAAAATAGAAAAAATAATAAAAAAATGAAAATTGAAAGAAAATAAAAAATAAAGTGTCAGGTTGTATAGAGTCAAATCGAGTCAAGTTGAGTCGTTTAAGGTCATATCAAATAATGGTGTATGTTCAATTTAATAAATTCTAAGTCATTAAAGAGTCGGGCTTTACAAATATTTTTAGACTAGTCCAATATAAAAAGGATTTCTTTTTTATCTAATTTATATTGGGCTAAGTAGACTTAGGAACTATCAAATGGGCTAGCGGGTATTTTGGGCTAAATTAAGATGGATTGAGTCAGGCTAAGATAAAAAGCCCAAATAACTATAGGGTTCTAGAAACTAGATTTAATCTTTAATGAATCTAAATCGAGTATTATTATATCTTTCATATCTTAGATTTATTAAGTTTAAATCTACATCCAAAAAGATTTAAGTGTATAACTTATAAATAGTAATTTGGGGATAAAGTTTTGATACATTTTTTCGAATTCACACACAATTCTTATACTATACATTCACATCCCCAAATAAATACATATTCATGTCCTAGTAATCTCCAATCACATACTAGTTAAAGAACATACACACACTTACTCATTACGCTGACACACACTAACACATATTGTCGCACACTTCACCGTCCCTCATATGTCCTACAGCATACAGTCACACCATCCCTTACGCGTCCCACAACACACATGCATGTCCCTCATGTGTCTCATAGCACACACGCACGTCCCTCACTGTTACATACATAAGATCAGATTTCACAAGCACTTACAATTAAATTTCATATACAGTCTAGATTTTAACAAGGATTTCACACACATACACGTCCAGATTTTACACACATACACATCCTTATAGTACGGTCAATTCCATACCCATGCATGCGAACGTTGTCTACGATTGATTCACAATTGGTTCACAACACACACATCTGATCATGTACGATTTGACTTATTTAGGTAATTGAATAATTTTTTTTTAGTTAGTAATTTGTTTTGTTTTTCTAGTTAATTAATTTATTTTACTAACTTGTTTTTTAGTGCAGTTTTTTTATATATTTTTTTAATAATTGTCATGCCATTTTGTAATTTTTTTAGATTATTTGTAATTTTTTGATAAATTTTAGTTAAATTGCATTTTTTTGAAAAGTTACATATCTTTTTTTCTAAGATCTGTATCTTCGGAGAAAATACATATCTAAGATACGTATAAAAAATTGCATTTTTTGAAAAGTTATATATTTTTTCTTTGAGATCCATATCTTTGGAAAAAATACGTATCTAAGATTCATATTTAAAGATATGTATTTTTGAAAAATTGCATATCTTTTCTCTGAGATTTGTATCTTCAAAGAAGATACGTATCTAAGATATATATCTTACGTTTAGAGTTTAAAAAAATCAATTTTTGACACATAGATTTTTTTTTAAGAAATAAAATATCTTAACCAAAGTTTTTAAAAAGATTTAATTAGTTAAAGTTTTTTTTTATAAATTCACGAAATTAGATCTTTTTAGGATTTTTTTTTTAAATAATAATGTGATAACTAACCTAAATCTAACTCAATTTCTTAAAAAAAAAAAAAGATCCATATACTAAATCTTTTCTAAAAAAAGAATTACGTTGGTTTGATCCCAACTAGTAAGTACATCCATAGGCACTTGTAGGGCAACCATAAAAAATAAAAAAAAAATTTCCTTTTCTTGAAATGTTATAATAAAAAATATTAAAAATTCAACTTGATTACACTTTTGTATACCTAAACATATCTTAGTACTTTTTAAAAAATTATAAAAAAAAATAAAGATTATTAGTTTTTTTATCTTTACATAGTGACTTAATTTTAATAGATTAACCCTTGAGTTTAGATTTTCTAGTTTAATTTTCTAAAAATAATTTTTTTAGAAAATCCATAAACTAGTAACCAAATCAGGGTTTTCCTACCCATAAACGTTAATTTCATTTTTTACCAGTATAATTGGTCAGCAACTCCAATTTTTTCCCTAATTTAATGTCAAGTAATTTATATTAAGCAAGTTAAGTTTAATATAAATTAAATTAAGAAAAATCGAAATAGAATTTGATAGGGAGCATCTCTAAGGGACTAGCAACCCTAAAGGAGAATCAATTTTAGAAAACTTGGTCATGCTCTTTTAGTAGACTAGCTTAGGTGGGAGTGTTTCTAGGGAACTATAACCTTAAATGATAATTAATTTATAGAAAACCTAGTCGTGATTTTGTAAGCTCATTGAGCTTTATGGGAGTGTCTTTAGGGGACTAGCAACCTTAAATGAGAATTGATTTTGGAAACCCTAGTCATACTCTTTAAGTTGACTAACTTAAGCGGGAGTGTCTCTAAGGGAATAGTAACCTTAAATGATAATTGATTTTAGAAAAATCTAGTCATACTCATTTGAGTTTACTAATCTTAAGCAAATGGGTAAAACACTCCTTGAGCTAAATAAGACCCTAAGTGACAAATTGAAACCCGGTTATACCCTTTTGAGCTAACTAACCTAAGTGAATGGGTAAAGCACTCCTTGAGCTACTTAAGACTTTAAGTGACATTGAAACTTGGTCATGCCCCTTTAAGCTAACTAATCTAGGCAAATGGGTAAAGCGCTCTTTAAGCTGACTAATACCCTAAGTGAATGTGAGATGGGATAGTGTTCCTTGAGTTTGCTAGAACCCTAAAGAAAATGTGAGACGAGACAATGCTCCTTGAGCTAACTAGAACCCTAAAGAGAATCGAGATGGGATAGCACTCTTTAAGTTGGCTAGAACCCTAAAGAGAATGTAAGATAGGACAATGCTCCTTGAATTGGCTAAAACCTAAAGAGAAATGTAAGATAGGAAAGCGCTCCTTGAGCTAGCTAGCTACAATGATTGTGAGATAAGATAGTATTACTTGAGCTGGCTAGAACCTTAAAAGAGATTGTGAGATAGAAAAGCACTACTTGAGCTAGCTAAAACCTTAAAAGAGAATTTGAGGTGGGACAACACTTTTTGAGCTAACTAAAACCTTAAAGAGAATTTGAGATGAAGGGAAAGCACCCTATGGCTATCTAAGACCCTAATGGAGAAAGCAAAAGCAAATGGGGAAGAACACAACCAATTTGAAAAACCACTTAAATTGAAAAATTTATAAATGAGGAATTTGGAGAAAACCATTCATGATAGAAATGGCATAAGGTATTAGGTCCCTTGATTTGAAAAAGAGTTAATGGATATTAAAAACTACATCAAGGAGAAAAATTTAGACTATTATGGTCAACTTTAAAAGGTGTAATCAAATTGAAAAAGGAAATAGGTGAGATAAATTGAAAACTTGGCCACTTGGGCCGACATAAATTTGAAAATGGATGAAAAGACTCGTAGCAAGCCTTTACTTTCTCCTTCTCTCTTTCTTTTTTTTTTTTTTTTTGTTTTTTTTTTTTCTTGAAAGTTTGCTAACGAGTATAGATTCTTATTTAAGAAGCAAGTGTTATAACCATATTCTTCCTCGGCAACTACGTAGGGCACCTCATATTCTTTTTAGTCTTTGAAAATGTCTTCTAATCCTGATGCTAAGATTCTTAGTAAGCCTTGTTATTCTTTTCCTAAGGAAAAAGTAACTCATGATTGGTTTAATCGAAGAAAACTTCCTTATACACTCTTGGTTTAAATTTTACTCTTAACTACTGTTCTAAAAATTATAGTCCAATTTGTAGGTAATATGCCTTGATAAATTTGTTAGTTTTTTTTTTTTTTTTTTTTTGTTAACCATTGTGAATTTAGGCTTATGGTCAAATGGTTTCAAGAGGGATTAATGAGAAGGCTTATTTGAAAGAAATACTTTTATCCAACCTAAGTATACAAGTTAAGAAACTTTGGGAAAAACTACAAGTGTGTTTACTCCAATTTCAAAAACAATTTCTATTTAGGATAAATTATTCCTTATGATCAAAAGAACTTAAGCGTATATGGTATTGTGAGTAGGAAAGCCTTGTGTTTGTGATTTAGGATGGGTAAGAAGGTCTTTTGTTTATGATTTTGGAGTGTAATTAGGAATAGATATGGAGGTTTTGTGGTTCAAAATGGGCATGAGGGCTTTATGTTTCTTAAGAATGTTTGGGCTATAATTATAGGCCTCTTGATTCAGGTCTTGCTACCGTTGTTAGGATGTGATATATCTTTTGGGATTTTTCTCTTACACTTAAGCCTAATTTTTAAGCCTCTTTTCTTCTTCTCTTTCTTCTTCCTTTTTTTATTTTTTAAATTTTGCCCCATTCTTTCATTATTTCTTATCCATTTTCCTTAGGCCTAAAAGTAATTGCCTCCCCATAATGTTTGGATTGTACATATAAGGTTTTTATAAGTTCTTCTTCATTTCAGAGAAAATAATTTATTAGAAATAAAAATTATTCTTAAATCGATGCCACTAAAGTAAGCACAAACCAATTTCTATCCTTTTCTCCTAATTAAATACCCTAACCTCCAAATTGCCTCCATTGTGGGGGTAATTCTTAAAAGGGTTTAATTTCAAAATATTCCCTAAATAGGCTCAACAAGATTAACAAAGGATATATCTGTGTATGGAGACATTAGAAAATGAATGCCTAACTTCATTTCAATCAATGAATCAAATTCAAAATATACCTCTTTTAAGGAATGAGTCTAAAATATGCTCATTATGATGTCATTTAACTCTCAAAGTGTTTAAGGGTTAATATATGGGATATAGTTTATTTCATCATAAACCTTTTAAAAGTGAGTCACCATTTTCTTGAGTAAGAGTCCATATTGATTTGCCCTAGGGTAGAAGTTGACTTTGCCTCCTAGTTTCTAGAAAGATGCCCTAATGGGAAATGATACTTTTCATTCGATTTAAGTTCGAGACTAAGGTTGCATTTGACTTCGTAATTTGACTTGGTTTATGGTTAGGCTTGGCATTCTCAATGTACCAAGGTTTTTGGCTTGGTTTGACTACCTTAATAGGCTATAGTTTATGTTTGGGTTAGCTTACCTAATAGCCTATGGGTTCATGTTTGGTTGGCTACCTTAGTAAGCTAAGTGGTGTATGGTTGGGGTAGTTGCTTTAATGGGCCAAGGGTTCGTATTTGGGTTGAGCCCATAAGAATTTATAACCGTTAGCAAATTTCTTTTTTTTTTTCCACTTCTTTTTCATTTTTTTTTTTTTGTGAGAGAGAAAGATAGGCTTTTATTTTATAGAAATCAAGAAATCTAATTACAAATAAGGATGGTGATTTTGGGTTCTATTTACAAATCTATAGAATTTATTTACATTTTCCTAAGTGGGAGAGAACAATGGTTAGATGAATGTTATTGAAGGACTATTTAAAAAAGGAGTAACACTAAAGAATGAAGAATGATTTGCTAAAGAGAACTTTATTATCATAACAAAAGGAAGCCTAATTATTATTGTTAGTTATTATCCAATGAAACTTGATATTTATTCAAACCTTTTTTACTACATCTAAAGTCCATAATCTAGCTCTCGTAGTTAAGCTGTAATTTTATTTAGCATCTCTAAAGCCCAATCCATGGTCTTTTCACTCTCTTCACTTGAGCCAACAAGGTTCAATTAATAGTTTCAGCATGTTTAGCCTTTTGCTTCTAATAAATAGCTTTAGCTTGCAACGGTTGTTTATAGATCCTAAAGGGCATCTGATAGCCTATTGGCCCTTTGATTATTCTCTTGTCAATTACCTGTCATTATCTATAGGCCTAGACATTTCATAGATAAGAATCATTGATCAATGAAACAAAATAATGTATGTGGAAGCATGTAAATACTAGTTATATTGGGTTAATACATCATTCCTGAAGTTGCAACCTTATTGTTCAAAAAAATAAATGATTACATTTCTATAACACTCCAATATTAGTAGGATTGTAACTCTTCGGATTAGTATATTAACTTAAGGTTTAAGGAAAGTATATGCAATTAGAATGGATTCTAAAGGTCCTTAAGCTTTGTGACTTTACGCGTTTTTGATTAAATAGTTCGTTAGTCATATCAAAGCTTAAGTGGGGTAGCCTGATTGTCCTTGAAAGATGGTTACCCAATAGCATTTGAAGCTTACACAATGGTTTCTAAGGTCCTAAGACGACTTAGGTCTGACTGTATCTACGATATATCCTTAATGCAATTATTCCCCCAATATCCCAAGTTTGATGCATGCAAAAGTGAACTTTAGCAATTAAAACAAAGTATATTTACAAGAAACGAATCATAACAATAAATAAATAAATAACATTGGTATTTTGAAAGGCAAATTTAATTTCGGAGGGTTTTTAAGTGGCTAACCCTCTTAACCTTATTAGTGGAGTTGCTAAGTTGCTGAGCCTGGTTTTTCGATTTTTTATTTTCCTTAACTTGATTTATATTAAGCCTTATACCTATTTAATACAGACCCTTAACTGAGAATTAAGAAAAATAGATTTTCTTTAAATTTGAAAAGAAATCAAAGTCGTTACCCTACTAAGGTCGAGAAAAGGGTTAGATTAAAATTAATTGAGAGGAATTGATTTTATCCTAACTACTGGATTGTGTGAAAACAATTTTTTTTTTTAAACCAAAGATTTGGATTTGAAGGCTAATCAATTAAACCCTAATGGGTACCACTTTTAATCTTCTGAATTTAGCTTTATATTTCAAAATACCCGTAAATAACAATTTTGTATTCATAAATGAAGAAAATTAAATTTATTTTACAAAGGGAAAAAAAAATTCCAATTTTAAGCAGCCTCCTAACATTTTCTCTAATAGGGATCAGACTTATCGTAGTTCATTCTTGAAAACTTAAGCGTATTTTTTTTAATAATTATTATTTTGGAAAACGGTCAAGTTTACATTTTTTTTTCCATTTAGTTTTTTTTTTTAGGAAAAGTTTCTAAAAGGTCCTAATCTTAAGTATTTTATTTTCTTGAAAAATTCTAAAGAAACCTTGTGATGAAACATGTTTTATTATTATTTTTATATTTTTTACTAAAATAAAGATAAAAGGAAAAAAATATAATAAAGCAATAAACTAATAAAACTTTTTTATCTTTCTTTTTCTCTTTGTTTTCTCATTTCATTTTTTCTTTTTCAAATTTTTTAACTACATTTTGTACAAGAAATAATAAATAAACAATAAAACAACATAATAGGACCAGACTAGGGAAAAACTTGCGCAGGTTAGGAGATGCAATGGGTAATGAGGTCGAATCTAGGTTGATAGGTTGAGTGTAAATGAACACCAATGCTATGGTTGAGATGGGATGATTCAGGATGCTAAAGCCACCAAATCAAGTGATAAAAAATGCTTTTGTGACATTTTCATTAGCAAAAATGAGATTGGCAATGGTGTTTCAGTGTTTTGAGGTGATTTGGAGGGTCATGGAAGTTTGTAAGTTAAGGGTAGAGAGAGAAAAGGGTTGCGCTATTTGCTGTGGTGGTGGTTGATGGTGGCAAAAGTGTCGACTTGGGGTTTTAGGAGGCCGCAAGTGCAGCCATGGTGATTGTTTGAGGAGAAAACCACCGATGGTGATGGTTTAAAGGGGGCAACCGTGACTTCAAGCCTTAGGAATGATCGAAGGAGCATGGAGGTACAGTTGGCCTTGTAGGTGGTTAGGTTCAATAGAGCTTGAGGTGTGGAGTTTAGCCATAGTATTGGTTTTGTTCAATAGCCACCATGCAAAGAGTTCAAGTTAGAGAGAGAGGGTGATTTTGTTTAGGGTTTGGTAGTGAGAGAAAGTGAGAGTATGTATGTTTGGAGTGAGAATTAACAATGATTCATACTTGTTAAGTAACTAGAGTTTGCTATTTAAACTCGAATAAGCTTGGAAAAACATAGAAATGGCCATTAATGGCCAAATTGCCTCCTTCATTGTTGACTAAGCAAACTGCGATCTTAAGTAAATGGCATGATTCCAGTTGATTAAAATGTTGATATACTTACTTAAAAAGATGATTAACAGCTCAAAATCCACTTGGATTAGCTCCAATTTAATCATATTGTGTAAGAGCTGAAATCATGTATTGATGTTTTCTTAATTTTTTGAAGCTGAATTAGAGGATGAAATGAATGAATCAAGTCAAGTATTTCTACCCCAATTCATAGCATCCTAAGTAATCTATATGATTTCACTATTAATTTGGTGAAATCGTATAAAAAAAGTGGCAAAAAATGACCTTGGACCAAGCACCTTAATGAGGAACATGAAAGAAATAAAAGGAAAGGGAAGGAAAGAGGGGGGAAAAGAAAGTTAACATGGTGTTGCATCTTCTATGTGGTCTATTAGGCTCTCACCATGTCTCATGGTTAATATGTGGCCCATTCCTCTCTCGACATGCGAATAAGGGCAAAGCAAAAAGAAAAATGCACTTATTAGGAACTAAACCCGTAACCTCTCTCTCATATGCAATACTAAGTCTAAGTGTTAAACCAGATAGCCTATTGGCTTATGCCCTATTATATTTTGCAATGAATAGGTGCTAACCTATAAGACAACCTGAAATAATCTAAACCTAATAACCTCGACAAGACTCTAAATCTTTATTTTCTTTAGAAAAAATCTACTTTCCTAAAAAAGTTCTATTTTCCTAAAATTTTTATTAAAAAAAATCTATTTTTCCATTTTTTCTCTTTTTTCCCTTTTTTTTTGTTTTTTTATGAAATTTTCCATTTTTTGTATCTTTCTAAAATTTATTTTTTTTAATGCTTTTTCTAATTTTTCAATTTTTTTTTTTAAAATTAAGACCTTTTCTCCCTATTTTAAAAGAAAATTCTAACACTATAAGGGCTAGGTCAAGACCATCTTAGAGGAGCCTTCTTTAAGGTGGCATTACAGGAAACTTGACCTAAGGGTTAAGTCAGTTTAAGTAGGGTAAGTTAGTGTGCTTAAAGGTAGAGTATAAAGTTTTGAAGTAAGTAGATGTAGAGATACAAAAATGGGCTTTCACCTACGGTTTGACCCATTTAACCCATTTAAAAAATAGGTTAAGGTTGAGTTTTTTTTACCCTTTTAAAAAGTGGTTGAATAACCCCAGCCCATTTAACTAGGTGGTTAAAGTAGGCCATTCGGGGTTGGCCATTTAACCCACTAAAACTTGTAGCCTACGGATAAATTGTTTAACATATTTTAAAAGTATGTTAGGGTTAAGTTTTTTTAGTCCGTTTAAAAAGTATGTTAAACGAGTTTAGCACTTTTAACTTAAGGGTAAAAGTGAGTTAGCCTGAGTTGGTCTATTTAACTTACTTACATATCTTTAGATAGATACTACAAGCTCAACATGAGAGTAGGTTAGGCAATACCTTGGACTCAACCTAACGTTAGGTCAAGTTGGTCTAGTTGCACCGAGCCCTCTTCAAGATGGCCTTCTTATATTTGCCTAGAAGCAGTACCAAGGTTAGATAGGACCTAAGAGGCCTAAGTGCAAAATTGCTTATCTACAGTAACCATACAATAGTAACGACGAGAATGGGGTGCATTTCTTAATGATAAAGTGGTAACTATTCTAAATGAATTGCAAACATTATCAATAAGAATATATTAGATTGGAGTTTCAAATGACAAGACTTAGAATCCCAACAATTCAACATTGCTACTTAAAGGATTTATCACATTTTGAAGAGTATACTAATGCCTCAATGGTTGAAGAGAAAGAAGTAAAATAAGATAAAGTGATTATAGAAGAAGCAGATGTGGATGGATATTGGAAGGAGGATGACCAACTAGTGAAGATCGAATAAAAAGATTATCAATATTTGAAAGATTTGCATACTTAAGAGGACAATGTGTTAAGGCATCAGTTTGAGAAACTAAAAGATCATGATTTTATCGAATTTGACATTCAGGTGTATAGAGATGATTGCCTCATCATTTTTTGTGACAATTTTATCCTTTCCGAAGAAAATTGCACTGTATTTGAAAGAAGAGTAACTGAACTTCCTTTACTTGAGTTAATGTACTATGAGCCCTAAAGAGAAATTGGGAAAGTTGGTGAGTCATTGTTAAGGGAAACAAAAAATGTAAAAAAAAACATACAATTCATTTACCCATTCATCAATTTCTCATTTTGTTACTTCGAATTAGCTAATTATTGATTTGTTTTGATTTTTTTTAAAAACATGATGGACAAGATTCTTATGAAGGAGCAGTGAAATCTTATAATTAGTTAAGCATATTAGAAAATTAGTTAGAAAATATTAGAGAATTGTTTATGCATTATTAGAGAAATAGGTAGGAGATACTAGTTAGTTAATATTAGTAGTTAATACTAATAGTTACTTAGGATGTAGAGAGCTTAAGGTATTACAAATAGCCTTTGTTATAGAAGAAATGTAATCATTCAATAATTACATCAATAAAGTCCATAAACTTTTTGAAAAGGTTCTATAAGAAATTGTTTCTTCTTAAATTGAGACAAAACTCTTGCAACATGTTACCAATTACGTACTCCTTCTACCTTTCATCAAGATACATGTTAAAAGTAGCTTTTGAATAGTTGATTTATGCTTGAAATTAGTTGTTGAGAAACCAATTCCCTTATTCTTAATAAAATCAGTTTTTTTTTTTTATAACCATTTTCAAAAGGGAACAATAAAATCAATATTTCAACATTCGATTATAGTACATTCTAAAATCGAATGTTGAAAATTCAATTTTACCTATAATAATTTTAGGATTATTTATGTAGTAATTCTATTTTAGGAATTACATTTAAAATTTATAATACCTTTTCCCTTTCCTTAGGTTATAGTAGTTTCGCATAGGTTAACTCATTGGTGCTTATTTTAAAAAGTGATTTCTTTTCCTTTTTATTATAAATAGAAAACCTATGCCTTCCTTGATAAGGAAGTGGTTGAGTTAAAGCTCAACAATACTTAAAAAAAAAGAAGAAGAAGAAGGGAAAACTATATTTTTAGTCCTCGAAGTTTGTCACTTTTTTTTAGGACTGAAATAGAAAAAATGAAAGGTCGAGGACATAATTTGGAAAAAGTGGCAAACTTCGAGGATTAAAAGTGTANAATAATATAGAAAAAATAAAATTTATGATAAGATAAATAATTTTTTTATCAATATTTTATTTAAAAACACAATTAACTATTCTAATTCATTAAGTTATAATTTTTTTTTCTAAAAAAATTAACAAAGGATGAAAAAAATAAAAAATTATACTTTTAATCCTCGAACTTTACTGTTTTTTTTAATTAAGTCCTTAAACTTTTATTTTTTCTATTTTATTGTAAACTTTTGGAAAGTTTGTAGATTAAAATAGAAAAAATAAAAATTTAAATACCCAATTAGAAAAAGCAATAAAGTTTGAAGACTAAAAATGTGCAAACTTTTTAAAAGTTTGAGGATTAAAATGGAAAAAAAAAAATCAATTACTTAATTAGAAAAAACGGTAAAATTAAACCTAAATTTTCAAAAAAAAAAAAAAAAAACCCACATCGTCTTAAAATGAACCCATCCGTTTCCAACCACTTCCCTATCCCATCACTCTTTCAGGGTTTAAAAGTTTAGGTTTTGCGTCCACTTCTTTCTCTTCTGTTCACCCCTCTATCTCTGCCGCATCAACTAGGGTTTCTCTCTCTCTCTCTCTCTTCCCCCACTGACTCCTAACTTTGCCTCACTCAATTCCTTTACTTTCTTTCCGTTCCCAAACCCTATCCCTAACCCTAATGGATTCGAGTTATCAATAGCTTTCATCGAAAGCCAAAGGCACCTTTCTCTCTCACTCGCTCTCTCCTCGTCCAAAGCATTTCCATTGAATAAAAATGGCTACAATGAATCCTTTCGATCTTTTGGTCGATGACGACAACGAGGATCCAAGTCAGCTTATCGCCGCTGCGGCGGCGGCTCAGCAAGCCAAGCTCGATAAGCCGACCAAGAAAGTTACCGCCGGGGCCCAGACTCAAGCCACCAAGCCTCCTGCCAACCTTCCTTCCAAGCCTCTCCCTCCTGCTCAAGCGGGTGAGTTGAAGGTTTTTTTCCTTTTTTCCCCCTTATCGCTTTACGTGCTCTTATTTTGATTTAATTCGTTTCTTTTATTGGGTTTTGTTGAATTTTCATTGTTTTGACTTTAAAGTTTGTGTTTTTTTTTTATGCATTAGGGTTTATGGCGGCTTACTTCTTTATTAAGTTTATTTAAGTTTTTGGATGATGTTGGTTGATAGGATAAGAGTGGTGATAGGGTTTTAAAGAAGTCTGGTTAAGGGTGTCTTTGCAGTTTGGATAAAGAATATAGAGTGAAAGGGACTGGATAAAAATTTAGTGAATTGATACTGTTAAGACGCTCTTATGAATTCATTTCTAGTTACATTTTTATTTCTGTATTATGATCGAACGCTTGATGTGATATAGACGCATAGTGAAATGGGAACAAAGTTTCCTGTCTCCAATTGGTAGCCTTGTCTGTCTAAGACATACAGCCACTTGTCAAAACTAAAAAGTAGAAAGTGGGTTTCTCATTGAATTTTCATTATTTGAGACAATAAATGATTGGGCAAAACGTTGACCCTTACACCTGTTGGAGACACTGCAAAAAATGCTATCATGACAGTGTTAACTTGTCAAATTCTGAAATTACTACACGTTCATAATCCATAGGATTCTTTCAAAATATATGTGACTCACATGTAGCTAGCGCTCGTCTCTCCATTTCTTAACCAAATCTCAACTTTCAGTTCTACATCCAATTTCGTTAGGGATCTTCGGTAGTAACTAAACAGCTTTGTCAACAATAAATAAAATTTGGCTGGATCCATTGTGTTTGAATATGCATCATGTGCATATCACAGCTAGTGTTAAGAATTGGAGGGTGGATTTTTTTTTTTCCAAGTACTTTTTCAGAAAAAGCTTTCTCTTGTACAGAAAGGCTAGTTAATGCTTATGTGAGATGCTCTCATGCAATGTGTATATTTTTTCTCTTGTACAGTAAGGGAGTCAAGGAATGAAGGTGGTCGTGGTGGAGGTCGTGGATTTGGTCGTGGTCGTGGAGGTGGACGTGGGTATGGGCGAGAATCAGGCAATGATGAGAGTGCTTTTGGAACCAACAATGGATTTGCTGGTGGTTATAGGCCCTCCGAGGAAGGAGATGGGAAACCTTCTGAAAGGCATGGTTCCTACCGAGGTTCTTTCCGAGGTGGTCGCCATGGTGGTTTCAGCAACGAGGAAGGTGAAGGGGAATATCCACGAAGGATATTTGACCGCCGCAGTGGAACTGGGCGAGGGTATCTATCATCTAGTTGCCAAGAAACATTGCACGTTAATCTTTGCTCATTTTTGCCCCCAAAAAGAAACCATAGCTGATTGTCCATTTCCTAATCTCTCATGGAGCTCCACTCTTCTTTATTCTCTTCTAATTTTGTATTTATCCATGGTGTTCTATAATTTATTGGATATGCTTTCTTCTAGGAATGAGCTCAAACGTGATGGTTCTGGTCGTGGCAATTGGGGAACTCCTACTGATGAGATTGCTCCGTGAGTGATTGAGCTTTTTGCTATACTGAATAACATCTCTTGTGACTTGGATGGTTCTTATCACTGAAGGGTTGTCTTCTGTCATTGTCAGGGAGACTGAAGAACCTGTTGCTGAAGTTGTTGAGAAGCCTGTTGGTGAGGAAGATGGTGCAGATGCCAGCAAGGAGTCTCCTATCAAAGAAGAAGAGAAAGAGCCTGAGGATAAGGTAGGTTTGATAAATTTAAGGGGCTAGTTCAAGTGGTTGACTTGTGTTCTGAAAAATTTGCTTTCTTTTCTGAAAGATACTGGTTACTTGCAAAAATTTGGAAAAAGGATAAGAAAAGATAAAAAGAAAATATGTGGGCAGTTAAATTACTTATTGATAAATGGTTGGACAACAATTGGCATTGAAGGCTGTGTTTACATTTAATTGACCTGGTATCTCTTTTTTATTCCTGCTTGTCAGCCTTCTGTCTTTATGTTGTTGCAGCCCCAACTTTACATTGTTTTTCCAATTTGTGGTAGGAAATGACTCTGGAAGAGTATGAAAAATTACTAGAAGAAAAAAGGAAGGTTTTGCTTGCACTCAAAGTTGAAGAAAGAAAAGTGAATGTGGACAAAGAGTTTGAGTCCATGCAACAGCTTTCAAACAAGAAGAGTAATGATGAGATCTTTATCAAGCTGGTAGGTTCTAGAAATGACCTTTCATGTTCTGAGTGAAACTTTTATAAGAACTTATTTTCCTTTCCCAATGTTTAGGGTTCTGAAAAGGAAAAGCGCAGAGAAGCTGCTGAGAAAGATGAAAAGGCTAAGAAGGTTTTCCTGTTGCCATGCAACTTTATTTTTTTCTTAGTATGCCATTGACATGGCATAGGTCTCTTTAGAATTATTGTGGTATCTCATATTTGTTGTTTTGGCTACATAGTTTTGACATCTTCATGAATTTAATTGCTTATTATATCTTCACTTTTACATTTTCACACCTATGCTGTTTAATATTTGTAACACATTGTACAGAAATGAATGACCGAGAAAAGGCATGATGGAACAAATTGCAATGGTTTTGATTACAATTGTTTGTTTTATTGACAGTCTGTTAGCATAAATGAATTCCTAAAGCCTGCGGAAGGAGAGAGGTACTACCCAAGTGGCCGTGGTCGTGGCCGTGGTCGTGGTTCAAGAGGTGGATATGGTGGTAATCGTGGATACGATGTTGCTGCACCTGCAATTGAGGATTGCAAGGAGTTTCCTTCCCTGGGTGGCAAGCAGTGAGAAACTTCTGAATCTCACTCTTTGATCTTAATTGATGTTTATGTTACTGTCTAGAGTGAGTCATGCCATCTGCAAAAACAGTACTTTGTCAGAGATATTTTTAATGTTAATTGTCTTTTTTAGTGTAAATTTTAGAGTATTCCTTGGGATTAATTTCCCATGGTTTTGTTTTGTCTTTTGTAGCGGACCCCTCACTTTTCGATTAATCAGGTCATGGGGTTGTCATTATTATGTCTGACGAAATTGGCATCGGTTTTGATTGTATTAGAGAGAAGCATTTCATAAATCCCTTTTCTACCTTCTATCGTTGTGCTTTCCCTCAGGCTCTCAAATTGGCCTTCTTTTGTGTACTG
This sequence comes from Lumnitzera littorea, assembly GCA_024138015.1. NCBI lineage: Eukaryota > Viridiplantae > Streptophyta > Magnoliopsida > Myrtales > Combretaceae > Lumnitzera > Lumnitzera littorea. The sequence continues at coordinate 25,097,464 of JAMXBB010000008.1, forward strand.
TCTCATTTAGATTTCTGGAGAAAGTTATGCACCAATTTTTTGCTCTAGAAAGGAAGATTATTACAGGATTGACTTGGGGCACTCTTTGTACTGAACAAACAATGAGAGGTCGTAACAAGGACATTCTGCTATAGTGCTTTATATACAAGCTTTATTGCTGAGACTATGACATTGGATTTTGTTGTCTAATAGTTTCATAGGCAATGTAGATTGGAGGGCAGCTGAATGTTGCTGTTGTTGCATTGAAATTTTTGGGAAATGGTGTGTAATGTGGATTTATGCAGTGTTAAACCTTCACATTGAGCAATCTGGTGGGGGTGTTTGAGAAAATTTAAGTTAAACTAGTCACCAGTATCCTGCTTTCAGGTGTTTAAGCATTCATTTATAATTGATTTCCTTCAGCTCAGCCTTAAAACGCGTTGTTGCATCCTTATTCACTGGTACGGTAACATTATAAGTAAAAAACTCTGCCTTGTGCCGAAGCTACGGCACATCCGCTAATAGTTGTGGTTTTCAGCATTTGAAGTTTTGTGCTAGACGTACCATATTTTCATCCATTGGAATTTAGAGCTGGGCATGGATTAGACCCGCGTAGGATCCAAGCCCGCTTCCATGGGTTCTCAGTTCCCAAAAGGGAGGTACTGTGACTGGCTGGGCTGGCCGCTTTCAGGGTGGGGACTTGGAACCATGGGAGTTACGGTTTTGAGTCTTGTTCCTTGAACCGCGGCACCGTTTTTTTTTTTTTTAAAAGTAATTTTAATTTAAGACTTTTAAACTAATATAATTGAATTTGAGAACTTTGGTCTTTCATCCATTTTTCAAAAGCTGTTAGGAGTATATATTCATTTATATACAACTATATCCGAGTACAACTGTAGTATTAAAAATGTACACAAATCCAGAGGCTATAAAGAAGATGAAAATGATAAAATTTAGTTCTATATTATCATGGAATGGGATCCTCTTTTTGGTGATAGTGTATATATACCAAACTAACATGCCTTAAAAGGATTATATATCAAAATTTAGTTCCGCATTGTTAAAAACACAAAATGATGTGAATAGGAATTTTCCAAACTTTGCAGGGAAGTATTATAAATTTTTAATATAGTTTAGTAGTATGATTTTTATTTTATTTTTTTTACTATGATTTTTTTACCTTGATTCTGGAGGAATTTTTTATTACAATCTTGGACCTGATGGGTTAATGGGCGGTTCGGACCCATTCCCTGGGTCCGGCGTAGGTATGTGAATTAGTAGGTTGGTCTTCAGCCAGCTCCCTATCTAGACAACCTAAGTCTACATTCCACTCTTGTTAGATAGTGTTTATGAGCACAAACGATAGGCTAATCAATCTTGCAATTTCAACGAGGACACAGGTATAATAGAAATATGCCATGTTTTATGCCTTTAGTTGTTTGAAACAAACTAGCGGCGTTACATGCGAATATGGATGTAAAATAAAAAATAATTATTTAGCCATTTCAAACAACACATGTTTCCAAGAAAGATATCATTAATTTTGCCTTTATTAATTATCAATCTTGCCATAAAACAAAGAAAAATTAAATGGTAGCAGGGGAAATGTTAGCTACCCATGAGCCTATGAATTTCAAAATCACGCCATCTCATAAAGGGAGACAAGTTTATTAGCAATTCTTTATGTTTTATCATGTAGAATTTATCTTTTAACTTAACTGTTAAGATTTTTATAGTTAAGTGATATAAATATTAGTCTTCCAACAAGATAGATTATATTTGATTTCTCCGGCCCTTATAATAGTTGTTGTTGTATTTGCCCAAAAAGGAAATAGAACTTTTGAGTTAGTTAGATATGATGTTTAACCTAATATGATATTAAAGCAAAATATCCTATTATTGTTTTACTATCATTTAATTAAGTCATCCACAAGAGAAGTTACGCCTCATGGACCTATAAAACAAGTAGAGGGAGTTTTAAGATTGTGTTGTAGACTTTTTTTATCTTTTTTTTTTTGACATTTGATTAAAGTTCTTTATATCTATATTATTTAAACCTTAAGGGTTTATGTAATTATGACATTTGAAAATATTATTTAGACCTCAAACCTAATGTTATATAACAAAAAAAGAAACCTTCAAATTAACATTTTAAAACTATAAACTACTTTGTAAAATTTGCCAATTTCCTCTTTTCTCACAACCCCATTCTCTCTTCCCTTTAATTTTATAATGGATCAATAGCCATAACTCTTCTGCTCCATGATTTCATTCCCCCACGTTCCGAATTATATAACCATGTAAAGAAAGTTCGAAAAATTTCTTGGTCTTGGGGAACATGTAGATAAATATTGAATTTGTTTTGAAGCCCACATACTTCAAATTTAATCCAAAACCGGCTCCAACTTCTCCTACATTCAAATATGAAACTGTTCGCATGTAAAATATTATTCCCACAACTCGTACGTTGCTTACATTTTGGTGCATTTGACATGTCACATTCACCTCCAAGGCACAGTCACATAATAGTTTGGTTTTTATATCTTAGAAGTTTCATAAAATATTGAATTACTTCTACCAGGCTTTACCTTACCAGACTGGGAATTTTCCTAGTATGATAGGCATAAAATTAGCCAACAATTGATATTAGTCTGTGATAATAATTGATATGTCTCATATTATTGGACATAGCGACATTAACCATATTTTTTTTGTATATATTTCTAATTCTTAATTTACATATAATTGATCATGCGAATATTTTCATATTTTATGTACCTAATATTGTTAAGTTTGTACATAAATGGTGGATATAACGTTTGTTAGTTTCAACTAAAGCATTTAAGTCCCTTTATTTATGTTTCTTTTTGTACTATTGCAAATCCCCAACATGACACCTATAATTTTGACCTGCCAAGATGATGATAGAGAACTAATTTATAGGCCTAGAAAACTTTACGTAGACAATTAAATAATACTAAAATTTTGTAAATCCTATTTAGTATTTGCTATTTATAATGCATTCTTATATGTAATCCATGTTTTTAGTATAGCAAGTGCACATTTTGAAGATTGATTTTTTTTTTTTTCATTTGTCTTGATACTCAATTCTAGCTTAGATCGAGACCTAACATGTGTAGCCCACCATGTGAGCAAGTGAGCCTGTTAGAGTATGCTTAAGCAAACAGTAAGCTCGCTCTCTATATTAGGACCCGCTCGGTGAAGCCACACAAGCTCGACAAGGTATGTATGAGTAGATAGCAAGTTTGCCCTTTACGCCGTACTTGCTCAATGAGTCATGCAATGTCCTATTCGAGTAGATCAACTCGACCACTGAGCCTATATACACCAACCATCTAGCATCAACTTGGGTCTCAACTTACCCTTAGCTATGCACCAGTTGACCCCTTCCTCGACATCCTAGCTTAACCTTTATCTTTAGCACCTGTTCCTCACTACAACCCATTAATGAGTACTTGACAGCTATAGTATGATTAGCACACTTGACAGCCTCTATGGATGTCAAATCTCTATGCTACAGATTTGGTTATTGAGTTGATCATAGTTGACCACTCCCAAAGCTATTTAGTCTCCACCATGATGCATGTTGTTAGCCAACGACTAGCACAAGCGTACCTTAGATCATTACGTATCTAGGTAATGCCCATAAAAGGCATCAGGTGTCGTAAAAGGAGGGGATCTAACCTACTTTCCCTAAAACCTAGTAACTTGCATTCGGCTTCAATAGATTACCCACATTCCATGCTACACATATATTGGACGAGCACTAGCCCTTGGACCTTTAGTGCTTACTCTCTTTCTCTCTCAGTTCTCCTTACTAACTTAAGCATTGGAGGGCCCTCATGGCTACATCTATAGGACGCTTTTTTGTAGGGATCAAGAAGTAGGAGATGAGATCCAAGCTTACTTCATCTGAACTCTACACGAGCTTACCTATCCTAATTGATTTGAGCATAGTCAACATTTTGGCGCCCATTATTTTAGGCTACTAAGCATACAATAACTAAAGGCAAAAATACCAATCCATAAGCTTCATAGACAAGGGATGTTACTATGTCCTAACAAGATGGAGGTGACAAAAAACTTCTACCACCTCAAAACGAAAATGTCGAAGTTTAATAGCTCAGATTGCTTGTCCAATAAATGCTTGAGGAAAATAAAAAATATTGAGAGTTTATTGCAACTTTACACAAAGATGTTGCGTTACTAAAAAATGCATCCTATAAACGTTTAAATGAGGAGGTGACCATCAACTCATCTTGATAACTAAGCAAAAATGATAACTAGCGTATTGTACGCCTAATGCGTTTATGTGACCAAATTCATCATGATCAATAAGCCCATGAGAATTTGTGTGAACGGCTGAATCGTAATTTCGACAAAATGTAAGCGTAAGGTGAGTGCATAGCGATAAGCAAATTAGTCGACGATCTGTAATACCTTGGGTTTTATAGCTAGTTCAATAATCCTAATATCCAAGCTCCTAATAAGTAAAGTCAATTTTTCAAAATAAGCTATATAAAAATATTAATTTATCAATAAAGTCGATAATCGTAAAATTCGAGCTTTTAGATATAGTGAAATATTAGAGATAAGTTAATTAACTTTTAAAAATAATAAATGAGGTTAAATTATACATAATATACATGTATTTACATGTGATATGCATTATATGGATTAAATATATACATATAATAATAATAAATTATTAAAATATGGTAAAATCATATAGAATAATGGAAAATTAATTAAAAAAAATTGAATGGATGAGTCACCAATTGATGTGGCAACTTAAGATTAAGTGGAAATAATGAGTTAACACTTGATTAATTAGAGGATGACACATAGCCCCTAAGAAAACGAGAAATTGACATGTGTAATTTCAGTTTTTACATGCAAAAAATCCTAAAGCCTATAAATAGGACTCTAAAGCTCATTTGCAATATTTTAGGAACCTAAAAATGCAAGAATACAATTTTAGAAAATTGAAAAGTAAAAAATAAAAATAGAACAAGAAATAAGGTTAGAATGGGTTTAAGGCGGTTTGTGTATCAAACTACAACCTGACTTGGCATGGCTTGGAGGTTTAACAGAGGGTGGTTGGAGAAGCTCTTCTGATAAGGTGGTGGTCGAAGGCAGTCAGTTTAAGTAAACTAAAATTCCACTTGTAGCTTATTTAATTTTGTAAAAATATCAAATGTTATTAATTAATTAGGAAATTTGGTTTTCTATGGTTATTTTAGGTGTAGATTAATTTAGTAATTTTATTTTAATTAAATAATTAGTGTAAATATAGGGTCCTCAAGGAAAATGTCCTGTTTGAGCGAAAATTAAACTAATTTTTATAAATATTAGATAATATTTTTTCAAGCTAAATTTTTGTATATAATACACCTATTATATATATTTAATTGTGGTAACAAGAATTTTTGAAATTAATCATGTTTAATATTTTTTTATAATTATTTTGAATAAAACTACTAGTTTTATCGAATTGTTGAAATAATTAGTTTTTGACTAAATTAATGAATGAGCTCCTTATGTTTTGACTTATAGAAGTTTATAATAATGTTTGGAACACTTAATTTTTATCTCACACATAAATTTGTTTATTTTCCCTAATTTTCTATTATTTAGAGTTAAAATCACTATTTTTGTAAAAATAGATAATTACCAATTTAGTGTAATTCATGGTCAATAATTAAACTATATATTTTTATGAGTCTATAGGATTTTTCATGGAATTAATCGTGCTCATATACTATTTATCACGTATTTTCCTAATGTAAGCTTATATATTGACTTAATATGTAATATAGTAATTAATACCAATAAGATACTTGTCAAATTCACGTAAAATGAACACATTGGGGTATACTAATGGTTATTAGATAAGTTTGGAAAGTGTGATCTTTAGGGTTTTAGTTTAGTATTAAAGCTTATTTGAGTTAATTATAGAGTTACGATAACGTACGATCGAATTAGTAATATGAAAGAGTATTTTTGTGTTTTTGACAATATTGATTAGTTTTGATTCTTAAGATATGTCAATAATACTCGAAATAACAATTGTGACGATATAAATTTTATTGAAATCGGATAGGCAATGAGTAAGATACGGTTAAATGAAGTTTAAAGGTACGGTAGGGAAATTTATGAGAATTTAGGTTTGATTAGTGCTTGACTTGGAAGTTGTATTTATATTTTCATAGGTATGATAAATAAAGAAGGACTATATGGTGGAGTTTAGGATTTTGCAATATTATTAAGTCTAGGTAAGTGGATCTAACCCATATTTGGAGTAGATATATTGTTACTCATTATACTATGAACTGTTTGATGCTATGTTGATTGAATATGGTTATATCTTGGGTGAGCTAATATGCTACTATAATGGATGTTGATGTGGTGATTTTGAATGATAGCAACTGTATCTTGATTAAATTGTTATGCTATTATGTTGGGTAATGATTTATGCTTACGAATGATTATGCTAACTAGGGAAGCTGAGTGATTGCTAACTTAATCTTGTAGGTGTTCACCTAAGTAAACCCTAAGTAAGATACTAGAATTCTACTAGGAAAAGTTTGAAAACTAAAATCAGATCACTAAGTTAAATAAAACTGAAAGATTGTTTGTGTTGAGTGATATACTTAAGTTGTTATTGCATATCATGGCATGGTATGGCATAAAAAGGACCTACGAGTTAGAACTTTTAGAATGAGACTTCTTAGTGATCATGAAAAAAGCATGGCTTTATAAACTCAGTTTTTTGAAGCATATAGATTACATTACTCAAACATTGTGGCTATTTTGATACTCGGATTTGGTAGACTACAATATATGGTCTAGATAGTGTTGCCTCTTTGATTTGGTGAGCTACAGTATGTAGTCTAATTTTGTAAAACAAAGTTTGAGGTCCTACTCTTAAGCAGCTCCTTATTGCCCCTTTTGACATTGGTGGGCTATAGTATGTAGTCTAATTTAGTAGGGGTCTTACTTCTAGGCAGCTCCTTGTTGCCTACAGGTTCCTAGATGTTGTATCTAGATGCTCGACTATGTTAACTAACTGGATGAAAATTGGTGAGCATAGGATATTGGTATTGATACATGCCACATGCATGAGCATATCATGTTACATTACTAGTAATAAATGCTTAGTTAGGTGAATGCATATGTAAAGTTGAACCTGTGGGTTATGGTTGAAATGTTTCAGTTGTGATATGCAATATTGTCTATTATATTGTATATATTGTATTGTTTGTTATCCGTTCTCACTCAACTTTAGCAGTTAAGGAGATAAAATGTTTTATTTTCAGGTTAACTGCATTATGAAGGGCTTAACGCTAAGGGGGAATATATATACTGAGAGTGTGAGTTAGAGTCAGTACTTTTGTATGGAACCTGTATTAAGTCAAGAATCCTATTATTGTGAAGATGATAAAGGAAAAAGCTGGTTCATGTTTTGATGTAAATATTATGTTGTATACTAATTTGCAACAGAATATCCAACTAAACTTTGATGTAGCAACCCCTTTATCATGTAAACAATGTTGTCTTTTGATGAATGAGCAAGTTGAGTTAAGTTTTCAACTTGTACTGTTGTATGATGGTACATTCCAGGCTAAGTTGTGATGTGATATGATCTATTACCAAAATAGTTGCCAAAGGACTACGAAGACATGAATGTGGATGAACTAAACAAGCATATCTATCGTGCCTCTAGTGTACGCGACCAGAAGAAAGTTGAATCATCTGCATGAGTGTCATGCTCCATGTACACAAAGAGCCTACTCACTTCCTCCATCTTCGATGAAACGCTACCTACAGGCATAAGGCTACTACATTTGAACACATACGATGGCACCATCGACCCAGGTGATCACCTTGTCTACTTTTGGACAATGATGAGCCTTCGTAACTTCTCAAATGCCATCATGTGTAAAGCTTTCCTTAGCATGCTAGCAAAAGTTGCTCTACTCTAGTTTAACACCCTCCCTGATGCCTCATCGCTTCATATGACGACTTAGGAGGTAGATTTTAGTGACACTTCCTTAACTCTCCAATTCCATGGAGAGACTCTTCCAACTTCTACAATATTAGATAGCATCTAAATGAAACTCTGTAGGCATATCTCGAGCATTTCAATTAGACAAAGCTACATGTATCTAAGCTGGATACTAGAACAACCCTACAAGCACTTCTCATACGTATAGACCCTAATGTAAGGCTATTCAACACAATCTCACTAGATAAGCTTGAATCCTTGGATAAGTTCATGTAGGTAGCCAAAAAATACATAGCTTAAGAAGACGCCAATTAGAGCTCGTTTCAAAGTGGATAATATCACTCGCATGTCAGTAAAAGACTCCTTGGGTCCTTGTGGCCCCAGACTACAACCATCAGTATGTGATAGATTTGAAAAGCAAAGATAGAAATTTTAGGACTACCCCTTATACACACCCTTGAATAGACTACTCAGCAAAATCATATACATGGTCTAAGAATAGCTCTTGCAACCACTTAGTGTTCATGAAACATAAGAAGTGGCTAACTTTGGGAAGTACTGTGACTACTACATAATATACAGACACAACATCGATGGGTATTGGTACCTTAAGAATGTAGTTAACAACCTTGTTTGTAAAGGCCATATTGACTACCTTGTCATGGATGAGAAAAATCAAATCCAATGACTGACCTAGAGCCACCGAGTGGTACACTAACAACAATGTGATAATGAATAAGCCAATACTATAGCAGATGAACAGAATTGTCGAGGGTAATAGGTTTAATCAACACCATCTTTGGGGGGGCCAGCCTTCACTTAAACACCACAACCATAGCAGCCAAACATAAGGTATACCTTGTAAGAGCTAAGAAGCTGAAGACTAAAACAACAATCACTTTAATTAAAGTAGATGAACAAGGATTTAACCTACCTTATAGTGATGTTGTCATTAAAACGTTGAAATTGGGTACTTTGATGTTCTTAAGGCATTCATTGACATTGGAAGGTTAGCCGACATATTTTTCTATGTTGCCTATAAGCAAATGAAGGAAGACTCCAAAAGCCTCTACAACCACACAAACACAGCCTCATGAGGCTTGAGAAAGGTAAACCAGTACTAGTAAAGGGAATCATTACCTTACCTATTTGACTAGATGACAACAAGTACATTGCCACATAGTCGATAGATTTTGTTGTTGATCTTTGGTCACCATATAGTGCCATCCTTAGTTGACCAAGCATCACAAAATTTGACATGCTCATCAGCTAAAAATGCCTTAAAGCAAAGTTTATGACACCTACTAGCATAGGCGAGGCTAGAGGAAACCAAACCAAACCTTGTTTAGGTTACTTTACCTTAAAGCCTAATCTAGAAATAATATCATGAACATCAAATTAATCACCACTTCGACCTTAATGGTTTTAGGGAAGCCTGTAGAAAAGACCAAGGAAATTAAGCTATTTGATACCCTAGGAACGATAACTAAAATAAGGGCATAATTGCCAGCCAATGACAAAATCGAACTCACAAACTTCCTTAGACAAAACTTAGATGTTTGTATTTGCCCTAGTAGAAATGCCAGACATCATCAACATATTAGAGGCTACCCATCACCTGAATGTCAATCCTACAGTCTAACTTGTGAAACAGAAGAAATGGTACTTCACCTTAGAATGCCAAGTAGCAATTGAGGAAGAGGTATAGAAGTTGCTCCAAGTAGGCTTCATTAGGCAAAAAAAGGACCCTACTTGACTTGCTAACACAGTGCTCTTAAAGAAAGTAAATAGCAAGTGGTGAATGTGCATCAATTACACTAATCTTAACAAACCATGCCCTAAGGATTGCTTCCCCTTCTTGTGCATAGACCAGCTTGTTGACTTGACATCCAATTATGCGCTTTTCAGTTTCATGGACACTTACTCGGGGTACAACTAGATCAGGATGGCTCTTAAGGATGAGGTCTATAGACTTCAAGACTTACTGCTATAAGGTAATGTCCTTTGTCCTGAAAAATGTTAGAGCCACATACCAAAGGATGGTCATCCATATTGTCAAGCCACAAATAGGTAAAAATATTGAAGTAGATATTAATTATATGATCACTAAAAGAAAAACTAGAAAAGGACACATTAACAACCTTTGTGAAACATTCCAGACCCTACGTTAATTCCAAATAAAGCTCAATCCCTAGAAATGCATTTGTGGGGTAGCATTAGGGAAATTTCTTGGTTTCATGGTGACATAACGGGGGATAGAAGCTAATCCAGATAAGATTAAAGTAGTCTAAGACATGATACCCATGACCAAAATTAAGGAGGTTCAGTGCCTAATAGGTAAGATCGCTTTATATCTTGAAGCATAGAGAAGTATGCATAATTCTTTAAGCTACTGAAAAACCCCTCTAAATTTAAATGGACACCCTAATGTCAACTAGCATTCGAAGACTTGAATAAATTTTTGGTGACCTCACCCATACTTTCTAAGCTAATACTTAGAGAAGAGTTATACCTTTACCTCGCAGTTTGTGATAAAGCATTATCCACAGTGCTCGTTTGAGTTGATGGTTGAGAACACCGACCTATCTACTATGTTAGCTAACCTATAGGGGCTAGTGCTTCAATACATGAAAATGGAAAAGTTCACCTTTGTAGTTGTCATCGTAACTTGAAAGCTTCAGCCTTACTTCTAATCACCTTTGATCATCATATTCATGGATATACCACTCAAAGTTGCTTTACAAAGGCTTAACATGTCAAGCAAAATCATAAACTACTCCCTTGAGCTTAGCGCACACAGAGTCTAGTGTCGCTTGAGGTAGTCGATTAAAGCACAAGTCCTCGTTAACTTCCTAATTGAATACACTGAACTGGACAAGCTTAAACTCGAGCTCACCATGCTCAAGCTTACCATGCTCGTCTGTAACCTCTATGTTGATGGCTTATCTACTAAGGAGGAGGGGGGTGGGGGTTGAGGGAATGGGGTTGGTATTACACTATAAGGTCCATATGGAATGAAGATCCTTTATGCTTTGAAGTTTGGTTTTCCAGTAAGTAATAATGAAGCTGAGTACGAGGTATACATTACCGGCTTAAAAATTGCTAAAGACATTGGAGCAGACAAACTCAACATACACTCGGACTCTATGCTAGTAGTATAGTAAATCAAGGGGGAGTATGAGACCAAAGTTGAAATAATGATCAAGTACTTACATACAGTATGAGGCTTACTTATGGAGTTTACCTCATGGGAGGTCAACAAGATCCTTTGAGTAGAAAATATAGAGGTAGAAAGGCTATTTAGGTTAGCCTCTTTTTGATAGGGATCAAGGACCGACTATACACTCTTGAACCCAAGGGCTCTTTTAGGTGGTCCACTAAGTTGTCTAAGGTGAGTTAAGAATCGAGGAGCAGTGCTTACCCAAGTCTGATCTACCGAGCTACTTTGCTCTCCATGTCATCCAAGATGTTGCCGAGGTGAGCAACCAGCGTGCCAAGCCGAACCCTCCACTAAACCATAGTCCAAGCTCCAAATCTGAATGCAGTAATCCCCACTGCTGTTGAGGCCAATCAAAACTGTTAGGAGCCAACCATCTGAAGCTAACCTTATGTGAATTGTCCCTGAACTGACCGTTGTCTAACCCCTTTTGACGCCAAACAGGTCTGAACCAAGGCCCACCCCTGCTCGGTCTATAATATTGTCAAAATCACCGTAAAAGTGCACCTATTGTCCTTTACTAATATTGATACTGTCCTTTCTGATAAAGAACGTCCGCATTCCTTCTTTTGCACGATTTCATATTTTCCTTGTAAATTATTCTCTTTTGTTTTTAGCAAATAAGGACCATTCTTTTGTAATTTTTGTAACTTAGGACTTGCCTTAACGGGATGATATAAATGTCATCATATTGTAAAAGTTAAGAAATCATCAGAATACAGATGAATACACTGAACTTTTTCACTCTCAAGCTAAATGTCCCTCTTACTTTTGAGCTACTCTTATCTAGCCCATCTGAGTGTAGACTAGTCGCGAGTAACCTTCGACCATACTTATACGTCATATTAAGTGTGACCTAAGCTCGAATGAGGCATTGGTGCGTCATATCTTTCGTCGGTGCATGGGAACCCCTTGCTCAACCTTCGACTATCATTTACTTTTCAAGCCATCTTACAGCTTAGACCCACCCCTTTGGTTACGCATGATATCGGCTTAGTGTGTTCATTCATGAGTCCGTATCATCTTAGTATCAGAGCCTGGCTATGTTTGAAGCTAGATTTTGCTACTGTGTTCTTTTAATAGTTTGTCACTACTCTCATGTGATAGTGATTCTATTGTTAGCATTGAAGTTTAGTAGTGAGAAGTGTTTTATACTCTTTTTCCCCTATTTTCGATATGCCAAAATAGAGTGTGGTTGACTGTGTGTTTGTTGAAGAATTGTCATTATGAAGTAAACGTCAATATTGGATTCAAGTGTGCAAGGAACTTTGGGAAACCACAAAAGTGGAACTCAACATGGCTAAAGGCAAAAAGGAAGCTCTTCACCTCAGTCAGTAGGTGATTGCTTGGATAGGCTTATCAATTTGGTAGCTAGTTTGGTGATTATCATACAAGAAGATGGACAATGAGCTAGAAATAGCCCCATTAGGGAACATGAGTAACAACAATGAGGCAATGCTCAGTTTGGCCGGGCTAATGCCCCAGCTCGACCACATCTGGTTGAAGGAGTTGGTAGGGACGTTAGATAAAGATTAGCGCTCGAAGAGATTGAGGAAGAAGTTAAAGGAGATGATGATGCACAAGAGTACTATGGAGCTAAAGAAAGAAATGCGCGAGCCCTTAGAGTTGAAGGACTTAGGATGCGTATCCCAAGTTTTTCTAGAAGTAGTGATGCCGAAGACTACCTAGATTGGGTAGATAAGATTGAAAAGTAGTTTGAATGCCACAAAGTGCCTAACAATTCAAAGGTTGGACTTGCTGTATTGGAGTTCACTAGTTATGCCGCCTTATGGTGGAAGAACTTATAAGTCACTAGAAGAAGGGAAGGAGAACGAGAGATTAGGAGTTAGGATGATATGAAGAGAGTCATGTGGAGAAGGTTTGTGTCAAGCTATTATTTGCAGGATGCCTCCAAGGGACTGCAAGAACTGAGATAAGGAGCATCGAGTGTAGATGCTTACATTAAAGAGTTCTAGGTGCTAATGATTTAATGCAAAGTAGTGGAGCCAAAAGATTGAGCTGTGTCTCAATTCATTGGTGGATTGAAGTATGAGATTGGAGATGTCCTAGAAACCTTGGATGTTAGGACACTCGATGATGGAATCTGAGTTGCCTAGAGGATAGAAAGGCACTGAATAGGAAGATTCCACCTACTTATCAACCATCTTAACAATAGCTGACCTGTTCTGAGTAAACCCGTATGAATGGAATCGAGCAAGGTCACTGAGATCTGACTTGCTCAGACTACCCGAGTAGAGGAGAAGGAACCCTAAAGAAGTTTGAGAAAGGCTAGGGTTTAGGGAGGAAGACGAGTGAGATCAAGTGTTTCAAATGCTAAGGATTTGGACATATGGCCACTTAGTATTTGAACAGGCGAACAATGGTGATCAAAGGCGAGTCATTGACCATAGAGGTCGATAGTACAGATGAAGAAGTAGAGGAGCTGAAAGAGGACGGACAAGCCAAGCTGTTCGATGAGGAAGTCATCTATAGCAAGGAAGGTAACTTCATGCCTACTGCTCTAGTATTGAGGAGGACGATGAGTGTTAGTCCTATACCCAAAGACGAACAGAGAGAAAATCTCTTTCATATTGGGTACAAGGTAAATGAATCACTTTATGCTTTGATTGTTGACAGTGGGAGTTACACCAATGTAGCCTCTTCATTTTTGGTTCAGTAGTTGGAATTGCCATCCATGCCCTACTCGAAACCTTATGAGCTTTATTGGCTTAGTGATAAGGGAACCCTATAAGTGAACAAATAGGTGTTTGTGTCAATCTACATTGGCAAGTATAAAGATGAAGTGCTTTGTGATATACTACCCGTAAGTGCATCCTACATTGTACTTAGACAACCATGGATGTTTGATCGAGTAATTATGTAAGATGGCAGGAGGAATACATGTTCTATAGAGCATGAAGGAAGAAGGGTGAAATTGAGTCCCATGACTGTCGAGCAGGTAAAAATCATGCAGTCCCAGCTTAGTTAAACCCTGAAGAAAGAGGCTTTGGTACTAACCCTAGTTGAACTGAAAAGAGAAATGGAGCTAGAGGGACCTACTTATCTGCTTGTTAGGAGGCTTTTAAAGATGAGACCTGAGGAGGAAGAGCTACCAACTGAGGTAAAAACCTTATTGGAGGACTTTATCGATTTGTTTCCGAAGGAGCTATTGGAGGGTCTGCCCCTGATCCGAGGTGTCGAGCATGCGATTGACCTGTAACCAGGAACTGCCTTATGGAACAAGCCTACCTATCGACTGAACCTTGAACAGGTTGCCAAATTGTAGAGGTAAGTAGACGACCTCATGAAGAAAGGGTATGTGTGAGAGTCCCTGAGCCCCTGTGATGTATCGGCCTTATTAGTATCGAAGAAGGATGGTTGTTGGAGGATGTATGTGGATAGCCGAGCCATCAATTGAATTACCATTAAGTACATGTATCCCATACCTAAGCTAGATGGCATGCTAGATGAGTTAAGTGGAGCAAGAGTGTTCTCCAAGATCGATCTCAAATTTGGATACCATCAGATTCGAATGTGTGAAGGTGATGAGTGGAAGACTGCCTTTAAGATACGACATGGTTTATATGAATGGCTTATAATGCCATTTAGGCTATCTAATGTGCTAAGCACATTCATGCAACCAATGAATCACGTGCTCCGAGAGTTACTAGGAAGGTTTGTCATGGTTTATTTTGACAACATTCTAGTATATAGTCCTAACCTGGAGACGTATCGAGAGTATCTTCGATAAGTGCTTGCAAAACTCTAAGCTGAACAGCTCTACGCCAACCTGAAGAAGTGCGATTTCTACCGATCTAAGGTGATCTTCTTGGGATTTATTGTGAGTGGAGGTAACATTTGGGTTGATGAGGAGAAGATGAGAGTGATTGTAGAATGGCCTAAGTCAACCTGTTCTATCGACGTGAGAAGTTTCCATAGCCTGGCATCATTCTATTGCTGATTCATAAAGAACTTTAATACGATTGTGGCTTGACTTACTAAACTCTTGAAGAAGAATGTTGAACTCAGATGGGGTGAGAAAGAGAGGAGGAGTTTTGAAGACATGAAGGAGAGGTTAACTACAGCCTCCGTCTTAGCTTTGTCGAGCTTCAATAAGGTATTTGAGGTAGAGTGTGATGCATTCGGGCTAGGCATAGGTGTTGTGCTAATGTAAGAGGGTCGACCTATTGCTTATTTCAACGAAAAACTTTGTGGAGCCACACTTAACTATTCCATCTATGATAAGGAATTCTATTCCTTAATCCGAGCCCTAATGCTACGGTAACACTACTTGTTGTCCAGGGAATTTGTGATCTACACCGATTGTGAATCCTTGAGATATCTAAAGAGCCAATTGAAGTTGTCTTGGAGACAGGCCAAGTGGGTTGAGTTCATCGAGGGTTTTTCTTATATCGTAAAATACAAGAACGGAAAGAACAATGTGGTGGTTGCCGCCTTATTGAGACGACATACCCTCTTGACCAAACTGTAGATAAGGCTACTTGGTTTTGCAACCATCAAGAATTTATATGTCGAGGACCCACACTTTGGTCCTACCTATGCCTGATGTGAGGAAGGATAGATGTTGGACGACTATCATAGGGTGGATAGATACTTATTCAGGAAGAGGAGGCTATGTATCCTAACCTGTTCCACGCGAGAACTGCTAGTGCACGAGGCACATGTAGGAGGATTGACAAGACACTTTGGCTAGTATCGAACTTATGAGGTATTATCCTCCAAATTCTTTTAGCCAAGGATAAAGAGAGATGTTTAATCTATGTTGGAAAGATGTGTGACTTTCCGAAAAGCAAAGAGTCAAGCCGAGTAAGGATGCTACTAACCCTTGTTGATCCCAACCAAACCATGGTCTGAACTGAGTATAGACTTCATGTTAAGATTACCGAGGATGTCTCGAGGGAAGGACTCTATCATGATGGTTGTCAATCGATTTAGCAAGATGGCACACTTCATGCCTTATTCTAAGACTAACAATGCTTCAACTATCTCTTTTCTTTTCTTACAGAAGGTGATTAAGCTTTACGGCGTGCCTAGAACCATAGTTTTAGACCGAGACCCTAAGTTCATGAGCCACTTTTAAAGGATACTTTGGAGGCGATTGGGAACCAAGTTATTGTACAGCATGTCCTATCATCCACAAACCGATGGGTAGACTGAAGTTATCAACTGAACTGTGGGAACTTTGTTACGGGTCACTGTTAAATGAAACATGGCTGATTAGGATTTGTGTCTACCAATCATCGAATTTGCCTACAATTAGACCGCCCATAGCATCACAAGCATGTCTCCATTCAAAGTTCCTTACAGATTCAACCCTAAGCTCTCATTGGACCAAGCACCTAACCGAGAATTGATGATGATGATCAACCAACTAACGATGATGACCGACCAGCCGTTAAGAAAGTTGAAGCCATCAAAATCATGTACCAGAAAGTTGTAGAGCAACTTGGTTGAGCTATTATTAAGCTTGAGAAGCAAAGCCGAGGATAGAAGAGAGAATTTTGACTAGGCGATTTGGTTTGGATACACCTTAGCAAGGAATGATTCCCAAACTTGAGGAAGAGCAAATTATCTCCCAGAGTTGACCGACCTTTCAGAGTGCTTGAAAAGATCAATTTTAATGCCTATAGGATTGAATTACTTGAAGGATATGGAGTCTTAGACTCTTTCAACATTGCCAACCTCCAACCTTACACTCTCGATGATGAGCAAACTGGACCTGAACCAATTTAATCCCAAATCTCAAACAACCCCGAGGGGATGATAGGGATCAAGGATTGATTACATGCTCTCGAGCCCGAGGACTCTCTCAAGTGGTCTACCGAGTTGTCTAAAGTGAGTTAAGCGCCGAGGAGTGGTACTTTCCCCAGTCCAATTTATCGAGCTAATTTACTCTCCATGTCATCTAAGATGTTGCCGAGGTAAACAACCAGTGTGTCAAGCCAAACCATCCACTAAACCATAGTCCCAATGCCAAGTTTGAATGCAACAATCCCCGCTATTGTTAAGGCCAATTAGAATTGTCAGGAGTCGACCATTCGAAGCCAACCCCATGTGAACTGTCCTTGAACCAACCATTATCTAGCCCCTTTTGATGCCGAACAAGCCTAAACTAAGGCTCATCCCTGGTTGGCCCACAATACTATTAGAATCACCATAAAAGTGCACGTACTATCCTTTACTGACATTCGTACTATCCATTTTGACAAAGGGCGTCCGCATTCCTTCTTTTACATGATTTCATATTTTCCTTGTAAATTATTCTTGTTTGTTTTTGGCAAATAAGGCCCATTCTTTTGTAATTTCTGAAACTTAGGATTTACCCTAACAGGATGATATAAATACCGTCATACTATAAAAATTAAGAAATCATTAGAATACAGACAAATATATTGAACTTTTTCACTCTCGAGCTAAGCGTCCTTCATACTCTTAAGCTACTCTTATTTAGCCTATTCGAGTGTGGACTAGTGGTGAGTGACCTCCAGCCATACTTGTGCATCATATCAAGTGTGACCTAAGCTCGTATGAGGCGTCGATGCACGAGAACCCCTTGCTCAACCTTCGACTATCATTTACTTTTCAAGTCATCTTGTAGCTTGGACCCACCCCTTTGGTTATGTGTGATATTAGCTTTGTGTGTTTATCTACGTGTCCGTATCACCTTTGCTATCCTCATGTCATAAAATTGTGACAAGCTACTCTTCATATTATACCTCTTCAAGCAAAGCATGGAAACATGACAACAAGAAGTCCTTAAACTAAGGGAAGCGAGTCCTGGCTCTCCTAGATGGACGCTTTCACACAATATCTCATGATGGGAACATTACCTAAGGACTGAGCAGAAGCAAAGAGGCTAGCTTATGCCGTTGCTAACTATAAATTGATCAACGACATACTTTATTGACGGGGATAGAGTACCTTGCTCCTTAGATGCCTCAAGAAAGAAGAGGGCACCTGGGCCTTCGGAGAGATTTATGTTGGGATTTGTAGCATGCATGTTCATTCCCAAGCTCTATACGTTTGAGCACTTAGGTTGGGCTACTATTGGCCAACAATGAAGTAAGATGCCAAATCTTTAGTCTAGAAGTGCCACTTGTGTTAAAAGTACGTACTGCTTACTCATGCCCTTGGTTCAGAGCTACATCATTTGATGAGCCCCTAGCCATCTACGCAGTAGGTATTAGACATCCTCAACCCTTTCTTGAAAGCCTCGTCTAGTTGATAACTCATCCTAATGGTGGTGGATTACTTTACTAAATGGGCGGAGGCATAGGCGGTAGCTACCATCAAAGCTTAAGCCATTAAAGGTGATAGGAATTGGGTTACTAGGCTTTTGACTCGTAGCCAAGCTTGAGGACTAGAAGGGCGGGCAAGGTAGATCTTTTTACTCTAGCCAACTCCTACAGAAGCCTAGTACGTCTTTGCTAAGTCACTCTATATGCTAAGCCAAATGACTACCCATACTCAGCATTACCCTTGCCGAGATGCTAAGAGAAAGAGCCCAGACTGATCCTTAACCACCCTTACTGGATAAGCAATCTGATCGTGCACTTTTGTTCGCATCCTTCAATGGCCTCGCCAATGTATCTTTGCCATGTATATAGGGCTGGATATAGAATCTACCATACTAATCATTGCCTTTCTTGAATATTCATTGTTATCCTTTTCTGTTCTTGTACATTACTTCTTTATTGTAATATCCTTTTTGTCTTTTCCTTTATAGGCAAATTGCCCTAGCTTATTGGGTATAAATATCCCTTATATTTGTAGCCATAATCAAATTGACATTAATACACTTGACATTTTTCTCTTGTAAATACTATTTTGTTTACTCTCATTTCACTCTTATCCTAACCCTTGAGCAAGGCTAGGTAGCGGGTAACCTCATCAGACTAATTCGTGTGTTATATCGAGTTATGCCGTGAGTCCTTGGAAGTTCTATTGGTGCGTTATATCCTTTGGTGCTGTTCGTGGGTTTTTGCTTACTTTTCATTTGTTTTTGTTCTTTCGGATAATCCCCATCACTTCCTTTTCAAGCTTTCGACAAGCTTGGACCCATCTTAGCAATTGACCTTGTCTGTTCTTAGTTACGGTCCGTATCAAAAGGATTTATACTCACCTACATACTATCTTGTTTAGGGTACCATATAGGTTGATCATTGACAACGGGAGACAATTTGATAGTGACCAATTCAAAGGATTTTGTGATAAGCACAACATTAGGATACACTACACATTGGTTGCCTTCCCTCAGACTAACTGCCAGGTTGAAGCTCTCAACAAAATAATTCTCAATAGCCTAAAGAAAAGGGTGGTGCAAGTAGGAGGTGGATGGGTTGAAGAGCTCTTGAACATACTTTGGGATACCGTATGACACATAGTACCCCAATCGAAGAAACCCTGTTCCATCTCACATTCTGTGTAGAAGCTATCCTCCTAATCAAGCTGGAATTACTTATTAGCAAGAACCATCACTTCAATGTGGATATTAACCATATGACCCTTAAGGCAAGTCTTAATACCATAGAGGAGGTGTGTGAAGCTGCATAAGTACACACAACGGCTTATTACCAGTGGGCCACTTGGTATTACAACCATAACTTTGACATAAGGTCTTCTGCCTAAGGGACCTAGTATGTAAAAAATTGGAGGTTATTGGTTTAGAAGAGGGTCGGGGCAAGCTTGCCCTAATTGGGAGGACCTTGTGTAATTAGTGGAAGATGTAGGAAAAGGAGCCTACAAGCTTTAGACGCTTGAAGGATAGCCTTTCCCTAGGGCATGGAATACCTAAAATCTAAGACCCTATTTTCACTAAGTGTAGTGAAAGGATCGAATGCATACGTATCTATGGTTGAACGTAATAAATTGATGAGTTTCCTACACTTGTCTCGTTTTCTCTCTCGTACCTTATACACCCATGCAACCTCAATTTACACTGAACCTAAGCCTTGGGTCGATTCTTATCCCCAAAAAATGCCTAAGTTAGTCTCTATACCATCACCGTAGGCACCTATAGAGGTATCAGTCTACATCGAGCCCAAGCCTTAGGTCGATTCTCATCCCTAAGCGCTACATAAGTTAGTCTTTACACTAACATTGTGATCACCTATAGAGACATCAGTTTGCACCAAGCCTAATACTTTAGGTTGAACGATGCCTAAGTTAGTCTCTACATTAATGCTATAGGCACTTCCTCCTGGGCATTGATTCACATTGAACCTAAACCTTGGGTTGATTTTCATCCCTGAGCATTTGCTTGAGTTGGTCATTGCATTAACGAGAGCTATGGGAAAATAATTTCAAGATATGTAGTTGGAGTGAGCCTTATGAAGCCACTATAGTTAGGTAATATAAAATGAGAGCTATAGAAAAATAAAACGACAAGCGAGCAACGATAGATGATAAAAGAAAGAATTATTCCACTGATGAGATAAATTACAAGACTTAATGGGTTGGTGTACCAACCCCAGGTACATTCAAAAAAGAAAATAATAGTATAAAGGAAGGAGGCCATACCTTACACTACTATTATACGCCCAATTTGGATAGTCACTCTCAACTTCGACTTGGCTCCTCGCTTTAGACTCTTCTCTAAGAGGAATTGCTCTTAACTTCGACTCGACCCATAAGCCCTGAAGGGATGGTTGTGATTACCTCCTTAGATTCTTGTTAGGTTAAGCTCCAAGTTGTAAGGGTTATAGTGACACTCGACCTCTAAGTGAAGGTCCCTACTCCACCTTCTAGAGCTTCTCTTCCATAGAAGCAACGATCGAGACAGTTGATCCAGCTACTCCACTTAAAGCTCTAAGCTTTAGGGGCCCTGCTAGTGTCAAAGTATGGTTAACGTTCCACCTTGAATGAACTAGAGTACTTGCGAAATAGAGGATTCCTTGTGAGTGCCCTAATCAATAAGTCAGGGTAAAGAAAAGACCTCCTCTATAGCCATAGTCACATGCGGCCGCCCTTGCCTACTTAGATTCATCTATGTGTGGAAGAGCTACCTAAAACCTCTTATAGGCGATTGCCTCCATAGTGAAGTTGCCTTGGACAGGCAGTAGGTGGCACCTGAGCCCCCCCTCTTTATCATCTATTATTAGGGTAAAAAGAGGGGAGGACCTAAAGGCTTACATATACCTCTTGGTTATAGTTTGAGAGCCATCCCCAATTGTTAAGTAGTTGTCTATGCCTCATGATCACAGCTCGAAGAAAGGGGACTAAGGAGACCCCTCCCTAACTCAAGCACTCCATCTCTCAATATGATTACTCTCTATATGCTCATGACAAAGGACAAAGGTGACCTAGCTCTCAATTATACCCTACTACACTATTTGGATGCCTAGTGTAGCAAAGCAAAGACCTATACACCCTTTATATAGGGTACCTGGTACACCCGTAGCTATACACATAGTGATCATTCGATGACTTAAATGCATTGGAAACCCAAGCGATGCTTAGGAAAACATTGATGCACCATACGCGCATTAAATATCTTCTAGAAAGAACCTTACCCAAGATAATACATTTGCCAAGCATGCATATAAACTGAAATGAACCCTACTTAAGAGATTGCTTGTTGTTAGAAAAGATTCACCTGGTCAGGATTACTTTGTCTAGAAGATCTCATGACTTCACCAAAAGATCCACTTTAATGTACATGCCATCCTTGAATGATGAGTCTACACTAAGTCTAAGTAAGGCCGTAACTTGTTGAGCATGAAGAAGCCTTTAAAGGGTTGTCAGCGAATGAGCATAGATGCCCTGCTTAGGGAAAAGGAGCTTAAGGAGATTCATTAAAAAAACAAGATGCATTAGTTTGCTCAAAAGCACCATTGTCTACGCAAAAGACTTAAATGAAAAACAAAGTCTAAATACACAATAACAACACATATGCAAGGAAGTATAACCAAAGAAAAAGGAAAAGCAACACAAACATAATAATGGAAGCTTGAATCTATTAAGGTCCTTTGTAATTACATTTGGCAAGGGGAGATTAGCATCTCGACCCCCTTGAAAACAAAAAAAAGAGAGAGAAAGGAATAGAGTTAAAGTGGGTACATATCGCTTAATGTACTATCTAAAACAAAAAATTAAGGTTGCTCCTAGTTAGCTTGCTGTTGCTACTGATCTAGCTATTGGTCTTCCCAATCATCTCCCTTCTCCTCCTCAAGGTTAGCATTTGAATTGCTGCTAGAAGCTCTTAATGAGTCATCAGAAGAATTGTTCCCCCTGCCTACTACTAGTAGCACCCTCAAGCTCATCCAACCAATGCAAGAAGGACAAATTTGCTTTAGGCATGTTTTGGCGAACTTGCTTCTGCACATCTTCTACCATAGTATACTATAGATACCCTATTTTTGCTCACTATTTTTTATTTTAGGCTAGGTTTGCCAAAAATCTAAAAAAAAAAAATGAAAAATACACAAAATAAAAAAAAAATTTGAAAAAAAAAAAACACATAAACAAATTTTTTTAAAGAATTGAAAAATAAAAAGTATTAAACGAGTCTAAGTCAAGTCAATGAGTAGTTTAGGGTTGGATTAGGTACTAATTGAAAATATGCATGCAATTTAATAAATTCAAAGTCTTTAAAAAATTGGGTTTCAATAAAAAAAAAAATATTTTGAGAAAAGTTTAGTAAGAATTCAAACTCATGTAAGTGGGTTCTTATTCAATATGAATAATTGGACGAATGAAGAATAAGACTTGTAATTTATTAAATTAAGCTTGTGTTAAAAAAAAAAAAAGATCTTTAGCAAGTATATTTTGGGTTGTTAAAATGTGTTTGGGTCATTTTAAAATAAGTTAGAGCAATTTAGGCATAGGTTAGGAAATAGATAATTAAGTAAGGTGAAGATTTAAAAGGATTAAGTACATGTGAAAGGAATTTTATAGTAAGAAAAACCAATCACATAGTTGGTAGGGCCATATATGCATATAGGAGTGGTCATGGGATCGATTCTTAGTAGGGATGGGATTGAATTTATTTATTTTTGGGCCCTTTGCTTGATCATGTTCCACGTACATGACCATCCCTTTCCATGCTTTTCTAAGACTCGAGAAATAGATAGAAACATCGAGAAAATGAAGGAAAAATATTGCAAAAGTTTGGAACCCGATCTCAATAAATTTTATCAAATCTTAATCTATTTCTTTGAGGATTTAGTTGGAATTTTGTTTAATAATTATCAAAAAGACTAAATCTTTAAAAGATTGGTGCTAGTAACTTTCAATAAAAGATCTGATAAAATTGAATCTTGATCAAGTTTGATCCATGGCCACTATATCCTTATCTAAGCTTTCAATTAGATTCAAACTTCAAAATCTATAAAAACAAATTCGAGCAACCCTAAAAAAAAACCAAGCCCCATCAAAATACATTGCACCACTCTAACTCTCTCTCTTGTGTGATCAACCTTTGTTTGTAACTTGACAACACAACCACCCTTTGTGATATACATACAGTCCTCCCTCATCAACCCTCTCTTATCCTCTTACACCGTTACACATACATAGTTAGAAATCATTCATAGCTACTGCCCACACATCAACCCTACTATACAACAATACCTATGACCAAAGACCCATAGCCATACTTACGCCTCTCCCATTAGTAAGCCCTATGATAGCCCACAATAGATCATTGACACCATATCTATGATGGCCTTTACTCATGTAACCAAATAGCGTAATAGATGTGACAACACGCTAACCAACCCTGATGACCCTCTCTTTCAAACACTTTAACACCATCCACGATGATCCTCACTTGTGCAACCAAATAGTGTAGTAGATGCGACTCCAACCCATGATCCAACCACCATACTGACCACCATTTAGATCCATCGAAGCTACTACGAAATCTAAAGGCATAATACTTAAATTCCCTTTTACCAATTACTTTGTCATAAAAATTTGTTGTCACACTTGATTTGGTGCTTGATCACCATACACGTTCCAACATAGTTTAATTGGAGCACCATGACTCGACTAGTGTGAAAACCAAGCCCATAAATCCGACCTGCGTTGCATTATGTTTGACGAGGGTTTTGGTTTATTTATTTATTATTTTCATTTTCTTTCCCTTTTTGTTTTATTTTTATGTTTATGTTGGAAGTTTATCTAATAACTTTATTTCTTTATTCTCATGGAGGTCATTACTTTCAGTGTGTCATATTTTTGTTGATGGCTTTATTTATTAACATATTACATAGCATATATTAGCTTTTGTGTAAAATTGCATGATTTGGGTAATTTATTCACATGGTACATTTATTAACATGAGTTTCTTGCATGTCTTTATATTTTCGTCATAAAAAAATCATGTTTTGGCATATTTTATAAAAATTGCATATTTTTTTTTTTAAAAATTGCACATCTTTCCATATTTGAGATGAAATTGCATTTTTTTTTAAACAAAATCCATATTTTAGACTTCTTTCCATATTATAGGTAAAATTGCATTATTAATTAAAAGTTTCATATTTTTACAAAAGTCACATTTTTAAGTTATATTTACATATTTTTATCAAGATTCATATCTTTAGGATAAAATTTGCATCAAGGTCACATATCTTAGAAGATTAGGATAGGATCTATCCTTTTCTTAATTAAGTATCTTTTTTATGATTTAGATATGCTTTCTATAGTTAGACATTTTTTCTATAGTTTAAGCATTTCTTCCATTGTTTAGCATTTTTTTCATGGTTTAAGCATCTTAGGCATGTTTTCCACATTAGTCACATATTTCATAAAAAATTGCACATAGGCACTTTAGGTTTTTTTTTTTTTTTTTTTTTTTAGTTAAGGTTTTTTTTTTTTAAATTAGACTATAAAAATTAAGGTTTCTATTTAGAATTTTTCTTAATAAAAAATAACCTAGCTAAAAACATAAAATTGGCCCATTTTCTTAAACAAAAATTGTCAACTCATTAAAGCTTTTCTAAAAATGAGAAGTATACTTGGTTAATCTCGTTTAGTGAGTACGTAGACAATTCTGAGGCAACCATAAAATTTGTAAAATATATATTTTTTAATTCATAATAAAAAATATAAAAAATCATTTTTATGTATTTTTTTTTTCATATTTTGCATCTTTAGGAAAATCATAAAAATTAAGGCTCGTTAATTAGCTTTTTGTAATGTCTACATGGTGACATTGTCTTAATAGGTTAGCCTTTAAACTTAGTTCTATAGTTAATATTTTCTAAAAATTATTTTTTAGAAAATCTGTAAACTAGTTGAGGATTTTCCTACGTGAAAACCCTAATTTGACCTTTTTACCAATTTAATTAGTTATCAACTTTAAGATATTTTTGAAAATAATTGTTTAAACATTTTTTAAAGAAGAATGTTTTTTTCTTAATTTTATGTTGAGTAGCTTATATTAAGCGAGTTAGGCTTAGCATAAGTTAAATTAAAGAAAAACCAAAATAAGGCTCAATAGAATTGACGACTTTACTTAAGACGCTAATGGGCTAGTCATGTAGGAATTTTAAAAAATGAATTAATGGGCCTTTACTCTTCTTATTTTTTATTTTAATTTTAATTTGTACATTATTATATGTAGTTGTATTGACCTTTTATGGTGATGTAGGCCTATTAGAATGAACCCGACCCAATGGGCTTAAGTTTGGGGTATTTGGGGATTTTGTTTTTCTTTTTTCTTTTTTGATACCATACATGCATGTTTAGATATAGTCAAACCTAAGTTATCTTAAGAACCTAGGATGAGCCGCCATTGTGACTCTCAAGGTGCTAGGGTCTTTACCTTGCTTGACAGTGATAGGTGAGCACATTCATGCTTCAATGTAGCCTACTAAGCATTTCTTTTGGAATGTTTGAGGCTATAGAGCTTAAGACCAGTAGATCCCACTTTCCTGGATATATATATTTTAAAAAGGGATTATTAATTTTTAAATTATAAGAGCTAAAAAAGAATCGTTATAAATCGTAGTCAATCGTGCCTTATTTTCAAGATTTAATATACTTATATATATAAGTGTACATATGCTTCATTTTCAAAAAATAAAAATTCATGCACTTATATGTAAGTTTATATGAATATTGATTGTCTGTTTATAATAATTTTGTTCCTATAAGTTATTAATTACTGACTCCCATTGCATTGCATGTGTGTGTAACATATTACATCACATTTATTTTATATTTTCACTTTATGTGTATTTCTGTAACATTTTTTATATTGTGTATATTTGTTTTATATGTTATCTTGTGTAATATATGTAAGTATTGTATATTTTATTTTATTTCACAAGAACGTAGGAGGCATAAATTCATTAACATTCCCCATGCACCAACGTTAAAAAAGAAAAAAAAAAATTCAGTATAAACTTGTGAACTTTCTTTTTTCTTTAGGACATGTAATTATGAAGATTAGTTATGATAAAGATTATTATGAAATTGTCATTTTCTTAAGTTTTCTAACAAGTTTCAAAAAAGGGAGAGAATTTCTAAGAGATATTTTATGATAAAAAAATAGTTTTATGATAATTTTTATTTGGTTGATTTCTATTGTGATGCCTCACATGTACCATACTGTTAGAAACTAACACAATACAAAAATTTAAAAAAAAAAAATAAACAAGATTTAATCATCTAATTTCCATTGTAAATTATTTGCCACCTTAAAGTCATCAATCTTATAAATGTATGGTTCTCATTCTTTACCCATTAAGTTCGTCACGATTTCAATAAAGCTTTCTCCATGAGTTGTCACCTTTTTGTCATATGTTTAATAAGTTTCTCATTGTAAAATAATGTCTACTTCTCTATATCATTCTTGTAACATAATCATCATCTTGTGTCCTCAGTTGTCAATCTCAATGTTCCCATTTTTTTCTTTTGTTTATATAATAAGTTTAGATTTGTCAATGATAGTGTTAGGCAGTCTGTAACATAAAATAAACATTGATTTTTCAATAAAAGTTTCCAAAAGATAAAAAGAAAGGTTTCAAAACTAAAAACCTTATTTGAAAAAAAAAAAAAAAACTTAAGGGGAGATGCGATGTTGCTAATGAGAAGGGATTCTTATAGGCTTTGAACTATTGCTTTTAAGTGGTTAAGCCTTTTTTTTTAAAGCTTCTGGCCATTCATTTCAAATTCAAGATGACCGATGATAGCAACTCTAGCTTAAGTCTAATCTTAGTAGTCACTCATTTTGAGCCTAAGGCGCTATGTAGCCTATGAATTAAATATGATATTGAAGTTGATGTTAAGGGGCAAAAACAAAATAATAATAATAAAAATAAAAATAGCAAAGGAAAGTGCAATGGAAATTGGTACATGAAAAGAGTAGAGACATAGCCTATTTACCTTGAAATAGATAGCTCTTGATTCCCTAGGAAAAGCCCAAGTTAAACACAATCCTTAAAGAGAAGTCCATTACTAAACCTTTTTAGAAACCTAAACACAAAAGCCGAAACACAAACAACAGACCTCCTTACCTATTTCAACCTACTTCTAGTTAGAAAAGACACAAAAACATGGCTTATTCATCTATACCGATTCTCTCTAAACCTAGAAAGCCCTAAACACCCATTCTACAAAAACTGGCCTATCTGCTCCAACCCTAAAACCAAATACAAAGTTTGTCTCTACTATGAATAAGTTTGGGCTAGGAGGCATAAGGACCCATTTAATTGAGTCTAAAAGGGAAATCTTTTAAAGGTAGAGGGGCATGTGATTGGCTAGGGCATCGCAAAATATCCACTGGGGCAAATAGAGACAAATAAACAAAATGCTTCTAAGTCTTTCTAATAGAAAAGTATCTCATTATTTGAAGAATTCAGAATGATAAGAGGTAAGCCCTAATTCTAAACATCGACCTTAAATGACTCATAGAGCTGAGAGACATGAAAGTAAGGATAAGACTCATTCCTTAAAGGAGGTTTATCTTGCATGTGATATACAGATTGGAAGGACGATGTGCATTCATTTCGTTACCTTAAACACAACTACACCTTACAAGCTCATTTGAGCCTTTTAAAGATTTTTAAAGTTATACTTGTCAAGAACCACCCTGTACTGGGACAATTAAAAGGATTGGGTCATTAATTTGGGGAAAAAGGGATAGGCTAACTTGTGCTTACTTCAGTTGTATCGATTCATGAGGAATCATTGCCATAGACAACTCGATTTCTTTAAAATAAAGAAGAGTTTTAAACCATACACACTTTACTTAAGCCCATACAATCATTCAAACACTTCAAGCCCATGGATTTTTCCAATACAGTCTAAAGCCATACACACTTCACCAGGTTTATGCACTTTGAGCTTGGGGTTTTGAATCTTTTTAAATGGAAACTTAGACATATGGAGAGTAATCACCTTGACAAAGAGAAAAAGAAAAACAAAGAAAAAAGAAGGGAATAAAGAAAAAAAAAAAAAGAAAAAGAGAAAAAAAAGAAAGAAGAAGAAGAAGTAAGGTGATCACATCCCAAAAGGCAGCTTAAAACTCTTATAGAGTCTAAGGCTCGATTATGTTAGAAAGGTTGAGCCCATAAATTTGAAGATAAAGTACCTAAGTTTTTCTTACTATCCTCTAAGACACAAACTTGAGTGAGATTCTAAACATTAATTCTATAGTCCTACCTACTATACCACCACTAATGAAACTCTTTTGACTAAAGAGGTTGATTTATCTTAAGCGATAATTGTTTGTGAAACTAGGGCAAGTCCATTAAGGTTCTTAACTTGTAAACTTAGGTCGAGATTAAATTTTCAAAATTAGCCAACATTTCAATTTCCCCTTTTGTTCAAGCTGATGACCAAAAGCCTACTTTACAACCTTGAGGAAAAGACCTATTAGATCAATTAAAGTATACCACTTATAAGACTAACCATAATTTTTGGAAAATCAATCAAGAGTGAGAACAAGCCATTTGAGAGTGTCAGGGAGTCCTCTTAGACTAAACAATTCAAACAGTTGAGATACTTTCCTTAATATGAAACTCATGAATGCAAAAATTAAGCACATCCTAGGGGCAAGAAAAGCACTTCATACGGAATTGAATGGGATTCCCTATAACAAGAAGAACAAGTTGTCTAGTGGAAGATCACATATTTCCATATCAGTAGCGAACAAGCAATCAAACATGAGAAATGAATGGCCAATGGGCTAAAAGAATGAGCATACTACTTATTTGTAACATTCAAAGTTTGTATAATTTTGTTACATGTTAGCAAGAAAAAGTTGAATAGTTTTTTTTGAATAAAAAGCACTAGTTTTTCCTTTAAGATTTAAAAAGTGAAAATTTTGGGAATTTGCAATATGAATTTTAGTCATCCCCGAGTTAAGAACTTCAGTAATCCCTTGAGGAAATTTCAAGGAACCTTAGTTGTCCTTTCATAATTTTGGTCATCTAAATAGGAACCTTAGTTATCCTTATCTTAGGAACTTTGGTTATTTGATGATTCAAGAACCTTAGTCGTCCTTATCTTAGGAACTTTGATTTTCTTATTCAAGAATTTTAGCCATCCTTAAGGAGCTTTGATCGTCTTATCGCTTAGGAACCTTAGTTATCCTTGAATTTAGGGACTTCGGTTATCTTATAATTCAGGAGTCTTAGTCACCCTTAGATAAAAAACTTTGATTATCTTACGATGTTAGAACATTCAGGAGCTTCAACCATCCAATGAAAAGACTATTCAAGAGCCTTTATCATTATACTAAGAGCTTAGGCTATCCTAGGAATTTTGAGAACTATAATTATCTCG
The DNA here is from genome assembly GCA_024138015.1 of Lumnitzera littorea. Classification (NCBI taxonomy): domain Eukaryota; kingdom Viridiplantae; phylum Streptophyta; class Magnoliopsida; order Myrtales; family Combretaceae; genus Lumnitzera; species Lumnitzera littorea. The sequence continues at coordinate 25,127,448 of JAMXBB010000008.1, forward strand.
TGTTCAGAGTTCAGAAAGTTTCACTATAAGAACTTTTATTGTCCTACATAAAGGAACATTAGTTATCCAGGGATAAAAAACAATTAGCCATGCCCTCAAACCCTATTCCTTTTGCCTTATTCTTTCAAGACAGGCCCCTTAACCTTTTTGTCCTATCCTTTTAAGATGGGCACCTATTCCTTTTGCTCCGCCCTTCAAAACGAGCCCTATATCCCATTTGCCTTATTCTTTCAAGATGGGCCCCTTATTTCTTTTGCCCCATCCCTTCAAAACGGGCCCCTTATCCTTTGCCCCATCCTTTCAAGATGGGCCCTATATCCCTTTTGCCCTGTCCTTTTAAGATGGGCTCCATATTTCTTTTGCTCTATCCTTTCAAGATGGGCCCATTTATCTTTTTTCCATGACCTTTCAAGTCAGGCCCCTTATTCTTTGCATCCACCTTTCAAGTCGGTATTTTAAATTAGTATTCTTTTACCTTGTCCTTTCAAGATGAGATTTTTCTTAATTAACCATTCAAGTCAGTAATCCTTACCTTGTCAATTCAAGCTAGGATTTGGCAAAAATGGGCATATTTTTTTTTTGTCTTTGTAGTGAAGTTTTATTCAAACTTCTTTAAAAAAAGGCAGCTATGGATACCCCATTTTTGCCTACTGTTTTTTTTTTATTATTTATTTATTTTTTTTGGGGACTAGGTTTACCAAAAATCCAAAAAGATGAATTGAGAAATAAACACACAAAACTTTTTTGTTTTAAAGAAATGAAAAATAAGAAGTGTCAAATGAGTTTGAGTCTAAGTCAAGTTAATGAGTCATTTAGGATCGGATTAGGTAATATTTGAAAATATACATGTAATTTAATAAATTTAGAGTCTTTTGAAAGATTGGGCTTCAATGAAAAAATATATTTTGAGAAAATTTCAGTAAGAATTTGAACTCATGTAAGTGGGTTCTTGTTCAATTTACATAATTGGATGAATGAAGAATAAGACTTGGAATTTATTAAATTAAGTTTGTGTTGAAAAAAATCCTTAGCATGTATATTTTGGGTCGTTAAAACGTGTTTAAGTCAATTTAAAATAAGTTAGAGCAATTTGGGTATGGTTTTGGAAATAAATATTAAAGTAAGTCTAAGATTTTGAAGGATTAAGTACATGTGAAAGGAATCTTTTGGTAAGAAAAACCAATAGCATAGTTAGTAAGGCTATGTATGCATATAAGAGTGGTAATGGGTTTGACTCTTAGTAAGGATATGATTGAATTTTATTTAATTATTTTTTCTTTCTTTTTTGGGGTCATTGCTTGATCATGTGCCTAGCACGTAACCATCCTTTTTCATGCTTTTCTAGGACATAGGAAACAGCTAGAAATGTTGAGGAAATGAAGGAAAAATATTGCAATAGTCTAGAACTTGATCTTAACAAATTTTATCAAATCTTGATCTATTTCTTTAAGGATTTAGTTGGAATCTTGTTAAATAATTATAAAAAAGACTAAATCTTTAAAAGATTGGTGCTAATAAATTTTAATAAAAGATTTGATAAAATTGAATCTCAACCAAGTTTGATCCATGGCCACCATATCCTTATCCGAGCTTTTAATTAGATTTAAACTTCAAAATCTATAAAAAACAAGTTTGGGAAACTCTAGAAAGAACCAAGCTCCATGAAAATACATTGCAACACTCTACCTCTCTCTCCTATGTAATCAACCCTCGACCGTAACTCAACAACCCAACCACCCTTTTCGACACATACACACATTCCTCTCTCATCAACCCTTTCATATCCTCTTACACCACCATACACATACGACCAAAAATCATTCACAGCTAGCGCCTACCCATGACTAAAGACCCATAGCTACACTTACGCCTCTCCCGTTAGTAAGCCCTATGATAGCCTACAATAGATTACCGATGCCCCATCTATGATGACCTTCACTTGCACAACCAAATAGAGTAATAAATGTGGTAACATGCTAACTAACCTCAACGACCTTCTCTTTCAAATACTCCAACACTATCTATGGCGGTCCTCAGTTGTGCAACGAAACAACATAGTAGATGTGACACCAACCTATGATCCAACCACCATTTAGATCTACCGTAGCTACCATCAAAACTCAAGGCATGGTGCTTAAACTTCTATTTGCCAATTACTTTGTCATAAAGATTTGTTTTCTAATTTGTTTCAGTGCTTGAATTGATCCAAATGAAGCTGATTTGGTTGTTGCATTGATTACCATACATGACCCGACACTATTTGGTTATAGCACTATGACTTAACTCTTACGAAAACCACTCCCTTGAATCCAACCTACATTGTATTATGTTTGATGAGGGTTATGGTTTTTTTATTTATTATTTATATTTTGTTTCCCTTTTTATTTTATATTTATGTTTATGTTGGCAATTTATGTACTAACTTTATTTCTTTATTTTCATGCAGGTCATTAGTTTTAGTATATCTTATTTTTGTTGATAGCTTCATTTATTAACATATTACATAGCATATATTAGCTTTTGTGTAAAATTGCATGATTTGGGTAATTTATTCACACGGTACATTTATTAACATGAGTTTCTTGCATGTCTTTATATTTTCATCATAAAAAATCATGTTTTTGGCATATTTTATAAAAATTGCATCCTTTTTTTTTAATAAAAAAATTGCATATCTTTCCATATTTGTGATGAAATTGCATTTTTTTTAGACAAAATCCATATTTTAGACTTCTTTCCATATTGTAGGTAAAATTACATTTTTTAATTAAAAATTACATATTTTTACAAAAGTTGCATTTTTAAGGTATATTTGCATATTTTTATCAAGATTCATATCTTTAGAATAAAATTTTCATTCGAGTTGTATATCTTAAAAGATTAGGATAAGAATGTACATTTTCTCTAGTTAGGCATATTTTCCATAGTTAAGCATCTTTTATATGATTTATGTATTTTTTTTATGGTTGAGATGTCTTTTTCATGATTTAAGTATCTTAGGCATGTTTTCCATATTAATTGTATATTTCATGAAAAATTGCATTTAGGCACTTTAGGTTTTTTTTTTCCTAAATTTTTTTATCATATAGGAAAGGTTTTTCTCTAAATAAAAATCTGAATTTTTTTTTAAGTTAGGGTGTTTTTTTTTTTTTTAAATTGGGCAATAAAAATTAAGTTTTCTTTTTAGCATTTTTGTTAATAAAAAATAGATTTCTTAAAAACATAAACTTGGCCTGTTTTTGTAAATAAAAATTGTCAACCCATTTAAACTATTCTAAAAATGAGAAGTATGGTCAATTTGATCTTGATTCGCGAATATGTAAGCACCCTCAAGGCAATTGTAAAATATGTAAAATATTTTATTTTTTCAATTCATAATAAAAAAAACATAAAAAATCATTTTCATGCATTTTTCACATTTTTGCATATTTTTGTATCTTTAGGAAAATCTTAAAAATTAAGGCTCGTTAATTAGTTTTTTGTAATTTGTACATGGTAACATTATCATAATAGGTTAGCCTTTGAACTCGATTCTCTAGTTAATATTTTTTGAAAATTATTTTTTATAAAATCCATAGACTTGTAGCTAAATTAGGGTTGTCTTACACAAAAACCTTAATTTGAATTTTTCACCAATTTAACTGGTTAGAGACTCTAAGTTATTTTTTAAAATAATTTTTTGAAAATTTTTTAAAGAATAATATATATTTTTAATTTTATGTTGAGTAACTTATATTAAGTGGATGGGCTTAGTATAAGTTAAATTAAGGAAAACCGATATAAAGCTCTACACATACTCGACAGTGATAATAGCTTTCTCGATTAAGGGATCCTTAAGGGTCTCCAGAAAAATATCCCTCTTCACCTTGGGTGTAAGGCCTTTCTTCATTAATAGCTCAGATTCCCTCCCTGCGAACTCAAGCTATAACCAATCCAGCTCGACTCACATGGAAGACAGCCCCTCTTCAGTAATCTTGCTGGACTCCTCAACCTTTTCCAAGTCATCCTTCAACTTATCGATATGCTTAACTAACTCCCTATTCTGGCACTCTAAGCTGCTGAATGTGATGACTAGTTAGTTGCACACCTTCTTCTCCTCTTCTAGCACTTTTTTGGGCCTCTACACCTTGGCCTTTACTTGACTCCCTACTAACTATTGGTATACTCAGTTATGCACAAGGAGGAAATCCAAGAGGTCGTGGAGCTATAAACACAATACATAGTCGGTTAATAAAGTAAGACTAAATACTCCAAGAAAAACTATGAGTAGCTCACCTCATTATGCCTCTTCAGTAATTCCATCGAGGCGTCCACATTGCTTTTGTTAGCAAAGAGTTGACCAAACTGCACTTATAGTTGTTTAAACCTCTATACAAGCCTATTTGTGAATAGAGGAGTCGCTTGCCTCTCGCGACGAACTAACAATATGACATCTTCGTTGTTTGCAATCTTGATAGCAAAGACCTTAGCATTTTGAAGGGTTTGTTTCAAATCTTCTTATACCATGTCTACTCACGTGTCTCTTGCTTAGACCTTCAACGTAGCACCATAACCTTAGCTTGAACCTCCTGTGCCAAGCTACCACTAGACATCGCTTGTTCTAGCCTCGAATTGACTTGTGGCACAGCAATTGGAATCTCACTAGTACTGTGTTGAACAATCTTAAGAAGCGTCTACTGCCTTCCCCTTTTCTTCTTGGACTTCTTTGAGAGGCGTTGTGAACTCTCCTCTTCCCCCTTTATAGCAAGTTGCTTCCTCTTTTGAATAGGCTTGGAAGCACTTTCAAGTTGCTTGTTTTGTATAGTGAGTAGTTTTGTCCTCATCCATTGGCCATCTCCATAGCTGTAGAAAAACCAACAAACTTCTTAAGTAAACACATCAAACAAAGATAATGTACTTACTAAGTCGAGGAGAAGCAACTCGATGTCTTTTACTCTAACAACAAAGTGATCCGGCATAGCAGATAGCCAACCACCCCTCCTTGGTAAAACGTAGCAAATGCTTATCTCCATCCTAAATAGCAACAAGCCCTTTTTGTACTTCTCACAGATTAACTAAAGATTGAGCTTCTTCCAACCCGCTAAATTCAGTAACTTGATACTAATCATGCTGTCCTCTTCTCCTTATTTGGTCAACTTTCTACCCTGAATAGGATACCTCCACTAAGATGGGAAATCTAGAGGCTCACAAGTGCTAACACAAAAGAAGAACTCCTTCTAGCCTTCCACCTTGCTTAGCGGCTTGTCAAAGATCCTCTGCGCCTGACCTCAGTTGGCAACGTATACCTAACCGTTAGCCACCTTCTTCATATGGAAGCAATGCCTAAACAGTTGCATTGTCGCCTCCCCAACTCCTATAGGCACTATGCCTCAAACGCGAGTAGTTATACCCATGCATTAGCATTAAAACTCTCGGAAGCAACCTTAAAGTATTTGAAGAACTCCACCAAGAACTCCGAGAATGGGAGGTAAAGACCGAGCTTGAACGGCTTCGCATAGATACTAAATGATCAGTTATCCCCTATATCGTATGCCTGATGTCTACTCATGGACACTTTTACTCGCTACCCAGGCACCACCTTTAGTCGCCACCTAAGTATTACCTCTATTACTCAACTAACTAGCTTCAATTTCGTCTTGCTCACTACGTATGGGATATGGGCACATAGATGCTTGTTGGTATTGGTTGTGCGCAACAACTCCCTAACATTCCTATGTTTCCTCTAAAGATAGTATCACTTTATCCTTGTCTCCTACTATTGTCACTATTGTCATCACCATTTCTGGGGGAGTAGGGTTATCACCCCCTTCTCGGGCCAAGTCTTCATAAACTTCGTCCACTTCCCTTGAAATAGATGGGTGACAAGACTCACTCTACTAGTCCTTTGTGCTATAGTCACCCATTACAAACAATTGATTTAAAAGGAAAAAACACTAACTCACGAGTAAAAATTTTGGCATAGTCTCATTTAAGTTGAGAAAGAAAAATAAGGAATGAGGACCTATGCTCCCATTTATATAGACAACCAAGGAGAGAAGATGAACAATTTCTCCCACTCCCAAAGAATGAACCCATGAAAGGACATACGCTATACCTTAGTCGCCCTTATGTTCCACTTTATGAGTTAAGGCCCCAATCGATTCGTGCACATAGATAGTTGACATTGCCTAACAACAAATCACCCTACATACACAATCACTCTTAAGAGATTATCAATGCGTGCTACACTTCTTAAGAATGGCCATAATGGCACCTTGAGCAACTCGATGGTCACATCAATTACATAAGAGACTAATGTATGGGAAAAGGGACCTAATCAAAGACACCATCCAAAGGCAGCGTGATGGACCCCTTGAGTTGGAGGAGGGGTGTTCTAGCCCTAGGCTAATTGCCTCATATGGGTAACTCTCCTCTCATCTCGAATGTCGAGGAGATTGAGGGAACAAGTGTTGATACCTAATTATTGCCTAGAATGAGGCCCAACATGTAAAGCCTACCATGTGAGTGAGCTCGTTGGGGTATGTGTGAGCAAATAGTGAGCTTGCCCTCTGTATTGTGACCTGTTTGATGAAGCCGTGCAAACTTGACGGAGTATGTGTGAGCGGATAATGAGCTTTCCTTCTATCCTACACTTGCTCGACGAGCCATGCAATGTCCTACCTAAGTAGATCGACTCAACCATCAAGCCCATTTACGCCAACCATCTAGCATTAACTTGGGTCTTAATTCACCCTCAACCAAGCACCAACTAACCCCTTGCTTAACATCTTAGCTCAACCTTTGTCTTTAGTGCCTACTCTTCACTACAACCCGATAGTACAGAGATCTAACATCCACAGAGGTTGTTAGTGTGCTAACCGTAGTTTGGATGTTAGATCTCTGTACTATCGGGTTGGTTACAGTCGATCACTCCGAAAGTTGCCCAGTTTCCACTGCAGTGCATGCTATTTGCTAACAACCAATACGAGTGAACCCTAAGTTGTCATGTATCTAAGTAACTCCCATAAAGGTTTTGGGCAACGTGAAAGTAAGGGATCGAACTCACTTTCTCCAAAAACTTAATAACTCACATTCAACTTCAATACACAACCCACATTCTACACCATGCATATACAGGACGAGCATTATCCCTCAGGCCTTTGGTGCTTGCCCTCTTTCTCTCTTAGTCCTTCTCACTAACTTAAGCATTGGAGGGCCTTTGTGGCTACACCCATAAGGGGCTTTTTAATAGGGATCAAGGAGTAGAAGGTGAGATCCAAGTTTGCTTCATCTAGACTCCACACGAGCTAACTTGTCCTAATTAATTTGAGTATGATCAACAACTTGTGTTAAGCCAATTATGCTTAAGGTTGTCATTTTTATAATAACTTTTTGTCTTGAATCTAGTGAAATTTTAGTAGTGAATCACTTCACTTGAAGTGTTAGAGCACTTCAAGGGTATCTTTTCCCCTTAGTTCCTTAAATGAATATATATATGCTACTATCTTGATATTCCATATGCAATTAGCCAATTACTATCCTTTCTCCTATCTAGCCTAAGGAAAAAAAAAAAAAAAATGGAATGGTGGGTTTGGAATGTGCCCAATTGGTTTTCTATTTGAGTATTTATAATATTTAAATTAGTAGCGGTTATTAACTTCCTTTTAATTACTATTTGACTTGATTAAATTAAATCTTACTTTAAAATATTTTTTTTGTAATTGCTCCATATATTTTAACATATCTAGCCACTATTCTATCTCTTTACATGTGTGCACTTGCAAAACTATTTTCTCTCTCTCATAATCGATCCCATTTTTAAAAATACCCAGTTAAAAAAATTGACAATTGGTTTCTTCATTTTCCCATGCTTTCTCTCTCTGCTACCCTCCCTTTTCTCCTCCCTTTTGCATAAACAATTCCCTCTCTTCTCCATTTTCCTCTCCCCCATGGTACATTCACCATTAAACGCACCTTACCCCCGCCACCCCCCTCTTTTTTTTTATGCCAATCCACTTAAAAGAATTCACAAAATTTGGCTTTTCTATTTAATCAAACAAAGATTCTAATTCAATGAGAAGAAGAAGAAGAAATAGAGAAAGACAAATGAAGTGGAGATGAAGGATTCAAAAGAAGGGTTTACATATACAAGTATTATTTATCAATTGGGTTTTTTTTTTTCATCTATTGATTTATACCCTATCATAAATGTCTAAATGTGATCTTGATTTTTCTATGCTTTGTGGAATGCATTCTGTTCCATTAATTGATTAATAATTTTGAATTACATATATTGGCATGATATTTTTCTCTTAGACTTTGTTGATTTGTCAAATTAAACCTACTGTAATCTTTTTTCCTTTTTCTTTTGAGTCATTTAGTTTTCTTCTTAGCCAAAAAAGTCATTCAGTTTTCTAGGGTTTCTTTTTTATTATTTGAGTTTTAATGAGATTATAGGCAATATATGCTTTCATATGTAAAATTTATTAGCGGCTTTCTTATAATTAGTTGGTTAAATCTAATTTATTGATATAGTTGTTATATTATTCAATTGAACCAAGATTTTTTATTGGTTTTGATAGTGAGGTTTCATCATCAGATTGATGGAAACAAGGACCATCTGCTTAAATGCTTAAACATCGGCCAAGAAACACTTGAATTGGTTAAATGGGCACACTCAAAATTGTCAAACTCATGATTCTACTCAGAATTGCTAAAAGGTTAGTAGAATCAGAATATGAAATCGAAACATAGAAATGTAAGTTTTTACAACTTGCGTAAAATAGCTTTGAAAAACTATGGATATACTCATAGTAATTATTTAAAACTTGAAATATATGATGGGAATAAAGAAATGAAGAAATTATGTTCTTTTTTCATAAAAAAATTCTTAATAATATATAATTTAATAAGTACGGAAGAAATAAAAACAAAGTTGAAACTAAACTTTTTCCATTATTTTTTTAAAGAGCAATGAAACAAAGAGAATTAAACATTTTAATTTATTTTAAATTATTGATGGTATAAATTGAAGTATATAATTTTTTTTATAATCTTTACTATTGGAGCTAAAACATAGATGAAGGCCATGAACATAAAATAAGGGTTTAAGAGGAAGAGAAAGAGATAAAAAAAAAAATTAAAATAGGATAAGGAAGATAATATAATGCCCTAACAATTGTTGGGTTGTAAAAACTTAGTTGCATTTTTTTTTTTTTTAATTTTTTAGCTCCATTCAACTAAGATATATAGATTGGTAAACTTGGTAAAAAATGTAAGTTTCTACTGAGTTTATATGTAAAATCGATTAAAAATGTAGGTTTTTATATAAAATAAAATTTATACGTGAGATTATTCGGAAAAGCCTCCTAAAATCATAAACTTATAAAATTATATGGATAGAATCGCGATTTTGATAACTATGGCCATGCATTATAAATTCATCACCAAAGCATGCAATCTTGAACCCAAATCACTTGTTGATGATGTCTTATTGAAGATTGAATCAAAACTTAAAACTCAATTTAAGCTAAATAGTAATAGGTGAGCCTCAGATTTGTCTATATCAATACCTTTGGAGAAACCTCAACTTAGCATAGGAGTCTTGGAAATGGTTTGGCTTCGTTGTCTCTAATTGATACATATGTCTAAGAGCAAATTCACACTGTGATGGAAATTAAGTAAGAAAAAGAGTTACTATGAGATATTGGATTTGGAAAAGAGTTACATTGTAGGGAATGTAAGGAAGGCATACAGCAAGCTTTTCTTGAAAATGTACTTAGATACAAACAAAGCTTTAGTTACTGCAAAGCTATTTAATTTGGTTTTAGATAGGCATGGTAAATGAGTGACCATATGCCTTCACGTGCCTAAAAATTATGTGTCTTGCATACTCATGCTTTTTGAGTGTTGAGCCTAGCATGCTTGTATGCTTATGGCCCATTTATTTATATATTAGCCTACTTACTATTCATTTATTCGTGTGTCGTCTATGTACCTTTAAATGGGCTTAGTAATTTATGACATAGATACTTCTTAGAGTTCTAAACATTTATTAGCGCCTATTATACTATCAATATACATTAATACGCTAAATTAAATAAATCATTATGGTACAAAAATAAAATAAGTGAAAAAAAATTCCAATTTCGTTGAGTAATGACTAATGTGATATGTCATGTGAGAAACAAGTAATTATGTACAGGTAATAGGAATTCATAATGCATATATTTATGTAATACGACATATTATGTTCGTAAAGCATATACATATATGTATGTATATATGTATTTATGTAATATGTATTATGTTCATAAACCATCTATATATATATATGTATATATGTATATATACATATTACGTGATACAATCGTAAAGTGTGTATGTATACGAACATATGGCATGTATATCCATAAGTATGCACATATAACTATAACAACTATGTACATATAACATATACTATCGATGTATAACATATTTATGTATGTATAATAAATAAATAATTATGTTACACAATTACATAGATAATTATGTTATAAAAAATAAAATATGGAAAACAATTCTAATTTGGTAGGTAGTAATCACATTTGAGTTTTGAAAATATTGACTAATGTGATATGTAATATGGAAAAATAAAATATGTATGTGTAATGAATAGATAATTATGTTGCAGAAAATAAAATATGAAATAAAAAATTTCAATTTGATAGGTAATTGACATAATTACATTTGAGTTTTGACAATATTATCTAATGTGATATGTAACATGGAAAAAGAATAACTATGTATACTTAATATGTACTACGTCTGTAAAGTATATATATATACATACAACATTCAAATAAACAAATATATATGTATAACTATAACATGAATATACATATAATATATATGTATATATGTACAGCATAATTATGTATGTGTAAGAAATATGTATAACATATGTTAAATATTCATAAATGTAAGGTATAACAAATGCGTATTGTGTATATGTTATATATAATAGTAACATAAGTATAGCAATGGCATATTTGATATATATATATATGATATGGATATTATTATGTTATATTAATTTATGTATATTATATATTCAACACATAATCATAACTCTTATGCATATGCTATATAATGTTGTTAATTTTGTGTAATATACTAATATATACATCATGCACTAATATTTTTATTGTTGAAGTTCACTAGTTTCAAGAACTTTTTTGATCTCTTAGGCTTCAATGAGAAAGCATGACTTGTGGAAGCTATTACACATGCAGATATTTAAGGGTTAATATGTAGAGTGCAGCATAGTGTAACTTGTGAAGAGAATGGCCACAACACATGAGAATGGAATCCTATTTACCAATGTGGATATGTGTGTGAAAAATCCTAATCACAATCCCCCTTTGTATGTAGAAGGCATACTTAATGATTGCCTGGTCAAAAAGACATTTATGATAATGGCTCTTCTCTGAACATAATGCCCTATGGACTCTCTGGGGTATGTTAATGTAGACCTTAAAGTTGGATTTATCTATAGTACAACTACTTTTCATCTGATTGATACATCTGTCCAATACCACTTGCTCATGGGAAGAAAGTGGCCACATGATTACAACTTGGTCTCATTAACATTGCACCAATTTATCAAAGGCTATTAGAAGGGAAAAGATCTGTTCATTTCGACTACAAAGAGCCCTTTTAAACACATGAATTGTACTTCACTGAGTCAGCTCACTTTGATGAATATGTTGAGGAGGGTGAAATTGAGATAGCTAAGTTGTTTAGTGTTCACTACCTACATGGGAAGAAGTTCTGGAGGGTTAATGAAAGAAAAGAGGGATGTGTAGTTGTTATGAGGGAAGGAAGAAGACTAAGTAAACTAGTAGAATTGAAAGCTTTAGTAAGGAAGACGGGCAAAGGGTATATCACTTATGATGGTTTCAAGGATCTAAATAGGTGTATCTCTCTCCTTTAGATTCTATACCAATATAAGAAGCTCAACTCACTCTATAGCAAATGTAAGACCATATGAAGCCTTTAGTTGAAAAGAAAGAAGAATTGGATTTATCGCGACTAGGAGAGTTGTAACGGCTAACCTTCCTAAGCAAAATTCTTCCATAAGAATTGAAAGCTCATATTATTGAGTTGTTAGAAGAATATAGAGATGTTGTTGCCAAGATGTAAGGAGAGATTCTAGGGTTAGTTCCTAGCCTTATAGTGCATCAATTAAATACTGTACCAAGAGTTAAACCTATGAAACAAAAAACCAATGAGTATTTTGTCTTGAGATCGAAGTCTAAGTCAAAAAAGAGACCGAGGAATTATTATGGGTTGGATTTGTAAAGCTAATTGAATACCCCACTTAGCTTGCCAATATTGTCCATGTGAGAAAGAAGAATGGGTAGATAAGGGTATGTGTAGACTTTCAAGATTTGAACAAGGCTTGCCTTAAGTATGACTTCCCATTACTAAATGTAGACACTTTAGTAGATGCAATCACGAGACACAAGTTGTTCTTGTTTATGGATAGTTTCAATTACTATAATAAAATTAAAATGGATATTGGCAATGTGGAGCACACCACCTTTCAAATTCTAATGGGAAGCTTTTATTATACTATCATGCCATTTGGACTTAAGAATGCAGGTGTCACTTATCAAAGGGCAATGACAGTTACATTTCATGATATGATGCATGATTTCATGGAGGACTATGTTGATGACATAGTTATTAAGTCAAGGTGAGTACTGATGATATGATCCACTTACAAAAATTTTTTAGCAATGTCGGTTGTGTAGGCTTTGCATGAATCCACTTAAATGTGTCTTTGAGGTTTCTTCTAGAAGTTTCTTAAGTTTATTATCCATAGCTATGATTTCTTCTACTATCTTGAAGGAGTTAAAGACTTTCATGGGTAAAGTCTCTTACATAAGAAGATCTATGCTTACACTCGCAGTGATCTTATACCCTTTACATCAACTTATAAGGAAAGGAACTACATTCAAATGGTAAAGTCTATGAGGACATGGTTTAAAAGATTAAGAAGATATTCACTTCTCTTCAAAGCATGACAATGCCAATCAAGGGGCCACTATTAATCTTGTACTTGACTTCCACCAATAGATCCATCGAGGCTTTACTTGTGGAGGTAGTATGTAGTCAATAATGACCCATCTATTATTTGAGCGATATACTTTAAGGGAGTGAGGTCAACTACCTAACTTGTGAAAAGCATTACCTCTAGCTAGTATTTGCCTTACAAAAATTATGGCATTGCACAAGATCAATTTGATAACCCATTCAGACCTAATCAAATACTTGTTATTGTAACCACTTTATTTGGGCGAATTGCTAGATGGTTACTTCTTCACGGAGAGTTTAGCATTATGATAAAATCTCTTAAGACCATCAAATCACAAGAATTAGTGAATTTGTTAGTGCATTTTCCAAATGGACAATAAGGCTCTATTATGGATACCATACTAGCAAAGTTCCATAAGGATTCCATGATGGCTAAGATAGATGCTGAATGGTCACTTTAATTTGATGGTTCTATAAGAAGTAAAGAATAGGGACTCAGGGTTATACTTACCTCACTAAAAGGGGAAGATATGCCTTTGGCATTTAAGCTTGACTTTTATTGTACTAACAATGTAACTAAATATGATGCTTTACTACTTGGATTAATATTCGCATGAGAAATTGGGATACATCGTCTATGCATCCACGGCAATTCTAATCTAATCATCAAGTAATATACTAGAGAATTTGGGTCAAAGGAGTTTACGCTAATGCCTTATAGGGTTACAATGTGAGCTATGGTTAGAAAATTTTATTCGGTGTGGTACAAGAACATGATTTGGTATGTAAATAGGTATGCCGATGCATTGGCTATGCTAGTTTCCAAAGTTCTAATTCGAGATGGAGATGATAATTTAGATGTCTAAGTAGTCAAGAACACTATATTATGTATAGCTTTGAATCTTCTTAGTGAAGACGGGGAAGTGCATGAAGTGGTACGTCTTACTTAATGAACAATTAGTGTACTATAGTACATCTTTTTTTTCTATAGTTAAAAACTTTATCAAAATTAATAGAGCATTGTTTTATAAAGGTTCAAAAGGTATGTTATCTCACTATGTTGGCACTAAAGAAGCTTGCCTCAAGTTAGAGAAGTACCATCGAATCTAGTGTAGAGAAGAAGGGCTACCATTATATTGTAGCATCCAACACTCAAGAGATAACTTATGAAGTGGAAGGCAAGAAGGTAGTTAATGCATGAAGATGTGTTATATAAGGTTTCATTCGTAGGTAATCCACTTAAGTGTATCACCCCTCCTAAAATGGAAACGATCTTGACTAAGGTATGTATTAGGGAATGTTGGAAACATTAAAGAAGAAGAAAATTGTATTATCATTTGCTCAACAAAGGGTATCATTAGCCAACGATGGAGATAAATGCTTTCAAATTTGTTAAGAGATGTGTTGTTTGCCAACAATATGGTGATGCTATATACGTATTTGCAATCACATTCCATAATGTAATAACTCTATGGCCCTTCCACACTTGGGCATTTGATCTCATTGGCCTTATACACCCGCCATTTGGAGGTTGTATTTGGATCCCATCAAGGACTGAGTGTTTCACCAAATAGGTAGAAGTTACTCCTCTAAAAAAGGCAATAGGACCAATAGTTGTAAGCTTCATAAGAGAGAACATTATATGTAGATTTGAGATTTCAAAGTGCATTTTTTCTGATAATGACACTCCCTTCATCAGTTTAGATATTTGCTAATTGCTGGCCTCCTATGTAATCGATTATGTAAATTCTATGCCATACTACTTGAGAGGGAATAGCTAAGTGGAAGCTATGAACAAGAATTTACTAAAAATGCTTAGCTTCATAGTCTACAATAAATTAGAAAGAATAGCACAAAAAACTACCGTTAGCACTTTAGGCTTATAGAATGTTAAAGTGAAAGTTGACGTAGGCAACTCCCTTTTCCCTAGTATACGGAGCTGAAGCAATAGTTCTCATGGAAGTCTTAGTTCCATCTGCTCGATTGGCTCTCAATGGTGAACTAAGCCTGATACTTCATGAATGTTAGACTTAGAAGCATTGGAGGAAAGGTGAGATTCAGTTGAATGTGATTTAATTAACTATTAGCAGAAGTTCGGTGTGACATATAATCGGCTAGTGAGAAAGAGATCCTTCTAATAAGGCGAAGTTACACTTTGAGTGGCTAATCACGTGTGTTGATGTATTCCAAAACCCAAATTCATAATTAAGTAGGAGGGAACATTTATCATCGAAGAAGTTTATGATAGTAAGTATTGTAAACTTCGAAATCTAAAGATGAACACTACTATTGCTCTTGTCAATATCCAGTATATCAAAAAGTTTCGTTTATAAAGAAGAAATTACTAATGAAGTTGAATGAATGAAATTTAGAGCTTGAATAATGTGAGCTGGTTTTGCATATTTATCTCTATTAGTGACTCCTTTATCAATGTGTACTATGCATTAAATGAAAATAAAGAAGTTATGTCTATAATGCTACTTGATAAGTGTGAATTTACGTATATTTATTGAGTTGTTTTATAGTGAATTTTTTCTATTTGGATGAGGATTTTAATGATTGTGCTACTTGGATGAGTAATTTGTTGATTTCAAGACTTAGAGGAGTTATTAAAGTACAAGGAATGAAAATCACTTAAGTTTGAGAAGAATTTCAGTTAATTTGAAGAATAGTTCAGAGATAGTAAGTTTAGAAGGATATTTTGTTAAAGATCAGAGTCTATAGAAGAATATGCACATGAATACGATTGTGCTATCTGGTGAATATCCTAACCAATAAATTTCCATGGATTTCTTAGAAGAATATTGCAAAAAGAACATGTATGGAGTATATGCCTATGTTCTTGGGGCGTGGTCATGTTGTGATATTTAAAAACTTTCATATTTGGGTTATTTTTACACAAGCTTATAAATAGGAAGTCAGATACTCATTCGAGATAGAGAAGACATAGAGGAGAAAGAGAGAAAATGAGAAAGAAGGCTATTATCCTTAGGATTTTCATTTTTAGTTTTATGATTTTGTTGCAATTTTATCCTTTTAGAATGATTGTAGTGTAAGTGGTAGATATCTAAACTTGTGAATTCTTGGATTGACATGTAAAGTGCATATTTTGCTTATTCTAATGAAGTCCCCTATTTCTTGTTAATTCAATACTATGTTTTGTATTGAATTATGTTGTTATATCTAGAGTCTCAATCTAATTATTTGATATTGTACATTGAGATTGTGATACCCAATTTATAATTAGATGCTTTTGCTACTTCGATGAGTAATTTGTTCATTTCAAGACTTAGAGGAGTTATTAAAGTATAAGGAATGAAAATCACCCAAGTTTGAGTAGAATTTCACTTAATTTGAAGAATTGATCAAAGATAGCAAGATCAGAAGGACATTTTGTTAAAGATAATAGTCTAAAGAAGAATACACCTAAGAACATGCTCGTACTCTCTGGCTGTAATCCCCTAGCCAAACAATTTCCATGGATTTCTTAAAAGAATATTGCAGAAAGAACATGCTTGGAGTATACGCCTATGTTCCTGGGGTGTGGTCATGCTGTGATATTTAAAAACTTTCATATTTAGGTCATTTTTACACAAGCTTATAAATAGGAAGTTAGATACTCATTCAAGATAGAGAAGACAAAGAGGAAAAAGGGAGAAAATGGGAAAGAAGGCTACTATTCTTAGGATTTTCATTTTTAATTTTAAGATTTTGTTGCAATTTTATCTTTTTAGAATGATTGTAGTGTAAGTTATAGATATCTAGACTTGTGAATCCTTGGATTGACATGTAAAGTGCATATTTTTCTTATTCTAACGAAGTCCCCTATTTCTTGTTAATTCAATAGTGTGTTTTGTATTGAATTAGGTTGTTATTTTTAGAATCTCAATCTAATTATTTGATACTATACATTAAGGTTGCGAGACCTACTGTATAATTAGATCTACTACAATTGATGAGAATTTTCTATAATCTTAGCAATTAGTTATAGGGTTCTTTCGAGTTCAATTATAATATTTAGAAAGGGAATTCCCATTCTTAATGCTATCTTAATTTAGTCTATTATAAAAGCTATTTGGATAGATTGTAGTTAAGGTTAGGAGTTAATAAGTGAAGTGATTCCTATTACCTCACTAATTGAACTCTCTCGGTTAATAAGAATAGGGAATAGATTAGAAATCTATTAAATTATTGCATTTTTACTCCTTAATAAAGTAGAGTCTAGATATCCATAAGGTTAATTAGGGTTTCTTGCTTTATTAATTAGTAGTTATATGATTTCATTTCTCTTTGTTGTTAAAATTTAATTATTTTGTTTCACAATTGAATTTTTAAATATTTCTTTGTAAGTAGAATAGTAGAGTGAAAGTGAGCAGCATGTGCAGTCCTTGAGGGGTTGACAATCTCAACTTTGCTAGTCCATTATATTATAACTTGATAGGTACACTTAGTAACTGATTAAGTTTTTGGTGTTGTTGCTAGGGATTGTGATTCAAGAAAGCTTATGCCTTTATTATTTTACTATTTTTTTTTTCTAATTTGAATAACTTCTAACTTGTTTTCTCTTTTTGTATCTAAGGAATTTGGAGTAATGACGAACAATAGGGAAGTACTGAAGAGCCTATTTGATTATATTAAACCTTCCATTAGTGGAATTGACTCCTATATAGTGAAGTTGACAATAACTGCTTTTGTGATCTTGCAAATTATTATTCAGATGGTCTAGTAATAGCTATAATTTGAAGGTTTACTAAGAGAAGACCTATGCATTCATATCATTAATTTTTTCGAGATATGCACCACTTTCAAAATTAATGGAGTCACAGATGACACAATATGGCTAAGATTATTTCTTTTTACATTGTGAAGGAGAACAAAGCAATGGTTAGCTTCTCTTTAGCAAGATTCTATCACTTCATGGGAAGAGTTGACTAATAAATATTTAATGTAAAGAATAATATAAAGCTTGGGTGAACTTTCAAGGAGAGTATCCCTATAGGACTCACCTGAAGTATATGAATTATCCCTAAGGATATTAGAGTTTTCCGCATCAAGAAGAAAAGTCATGGTTGGAAGACATTCTAACTAAGTATATGGAGAATAGTGAAGCCAGATTGATGAGTAGTGAAAGATAAATTGAATAACTTGTAAAAATTACTATTGAAAGGCAACAAGAACTACCTCCTCAAGCACAAGCAAAAGTTGTAACTCTTAGAAGTGATAAAGAATTAAAGGTAAGTAAACAAGCTAATAAGAAACAAGCCAATCAAGAGTCAGTAATAGAAGATTAGGAAAACAAAGTTACGGAGACTCCAAAAGTCATAAAAGAGAAGGTGGAGCCTCCTAAATTGAAAGAATATAAGCCACCAATAACTTTTCCTCAGTGACTTTGGAAGAAGCATTCAGACGAACAATACGGTAAATTTTGAGACATTTTTAAACAATAACATATTAACTTACCTTTTATTAAAGTTTAATTGCAAATGCCTAAGTATGCAAAATTTTTAAAGGAGCTATTTTCCAATAAAAAGAAGCTAGAGGAGCTCTTTATAGTAACCTTGATTGAAGAATGTTTAGCAATACTCCAAAACAAACTTCCAGCAAAGTTAAAGGATCCACTGAGTTTTACTATTCCTTACTTAATTGGTCATTTATTCATTAAGAAAGCATTAGATGACCTAGGAACTAGCACAAACTTAATGCTACATATATTATTCAAGCTAAGCTTAAGAGAACCAATACCAACTACAATGAGTTTGCAATTAGTTAATTCATCTATGATGTACCTTAAGGTTATAATTGAAGATGTCTTGGCTAAGGTAGATAAATTTATTTCTTAGATAGATTTTGTAATTTTAGGCATAGATGAGGATATTAAAGTACCGCTCATTGTAAGGAGACCCTTTTTAGCTACAGCTAGAGCCATTACTGATGCTAGTGATGCTAAGCTCATCTTAAGGGTAGGAATAGAAGAGATGGTATTTAAAATAAAAGAGGCAACGAAAAAGTGAGTTGAACAAATTGATACATGTTTTGCCTTGATATTACTGATACCTCTATAACTAGCGTTTTGCAGGAATTACTAACAAAGGATCCTTTAGATTACTATCTCAAATAGGGAGAACAAAAAGTGTTAGCAAGTGATCCAACTTTTGTTGAAGCAATAACATGATTAGAAGCCAACTTGCTAATTTCCGAGACAAATAAGATTGAGAGATAGTGCAGGAAAAAGAGGAAAATTGAATCCTTCTATTGAAAAGTCTATAGTCTTAGAATTGAAGCAACAGCTAGATTACCTGAATATACCTTCCTAGAAGAAGGTGCTAAACTACCTACAATAGTCACTTTCGGGTTGAATCCAAAACAGAAGGAAAACCTTTTGAATGTGCTTAGCAAAAGAGCAATTACTTGAAAGATTTTAGACATCAAGGGAGGTAACCCATCCTTTTGTACCTATAAAATATTCATGGAAGAAGGATATAAATTGGTAGTACAACTATAAAGGTGATTGAACTAAACATGAAATAAGTAGTTAAAGCTGAAGTAATAAAGCTTCTTAACCTATGTATGATTTGTCAAATTTCTAATAGTTCATGGGTTAGTCTTGTGCAGGTTGTACCAAAGAAAGGAAGAACGATAGTGGTTCCAAATAAATAGAGTGAGTTGATTCGATGTGAGCAGTCATAGGGAGGAGAGTTTTTATAGACTATTGGAAACCCAGTGACGCTATAAGGAAAGATCATTTTCTTCTACTGTTTGTTGATCAAATGCTGGAATGCCTATTAGGTCACATGTATTATTTCCTTTTAGATGACCTTTTTGGTTATTTTCAAATCTTGATTGCCTTAGTGGACTATGAGAAAATGATGTTTACATGTCCTTATGAGACTTTTACCTATAGGAGGATGCCATTTTGCCTTTGTAATGTATCCTGCCACATTTCAGTAGTACATGATGGTAATCTTTATAAATTTTATTGAAGATAATAGAAGTGTTTATAGAAGATTTCTCAATTTTCAAGAATTCTTTCGATCAATGCCTCGTTAACTAGCAAAAAGTGTTGAATAGATGTGAAGAAACAAATCTAGTGTTAGATTGGGAGAAGTAACATTTCATGGTGCAATAAGGCATATTAATAGGACACAAAGTGTCTTGGAGAGGTATTGAAGTAGACAATGCAATAATTGACACTAATGCAAAGTTACCCCCTCTTACTCCAATTAGAGCCCTATGCAATTTCTTAGGCTATGTAGGATTTTAAAGGACATTTATTGAAGACTTCTAAAAAATTGCTAAACCTGTGAATATGCTATTAGAGAAAGACGCTCCATTCATCTTTTTAGAAGAATGTTTAGAGGCATTTAATATTCTCAAGGACAAGTTGACGCATGCCCTTATAATAGTAGCACTAGATTGAAATTTGTTATTTGAACTTATGTGTGATGCAAGTGATTATGCTGTTGGTGCAGTTTTAAGGTAGAGGTAAGAGAAACACTTCTAGCCAATATATTACATTAGTGAGGTCCCTCATAGAAGCTCAAGAGAACTAAACCACCACAAAGGAGTTGTTTCCAATAGTCTTTACAATAGAAAAATTTAGGTCATATATGATCCTTTCTAATGTTATTGTTTATATAACCACTTTGCTTTGTGATATTTGTTGAACAAAACATATGCCTAGCCTAGATTCTTTAGGTAGATATTGTTGCTTTAAGATTTGACTAGGAGATACGAGATAAAAAGGAACAAATAATTTGGCTACAGATCATTTATCATGCTTTGAGAATCTATCCTTAGAAAAGTTAAATGAGTGAGATATTAATGATGAAATCCTAGAGGAGTGACTTTGTCAGGTAAGTCCTTGGGCAATTCCTTGGTTTGCTAACATAGCAAATTATTTAGATGCTAATATTTTTCCTAAAGGACTAGATTATCAACAAAAGAAGAAATTTTTCCATAATGTGAAAAGTTTCTTTTGGGAAGAGTTGTATTTGCTAAAAGCTTGTGCAAATCAAATGATTATTCAAAGCATATCCTACTTAAAGGTTGGTAGATTTTACGTCATAGTTACTCGGGGTTAATCAGAGGACATCTTAGTGTAAATAGAACAACACGCAAGGTCTAGGAATTTGGATTCTACTGGCTAATACTATTTAAGGATGCTTAGAAGGTTGTAAAGCTATGTGATAGGCATCAAAGAGTAGATAATATCTCTAAAAGAGACAAAATGCCTTAGAATCTAATCTTAATTTGTAAGTTCTTTGGTATATGGGGTATCAACTTCATGAGGCCGTTTTCGAATTCCAATGGAAACAAAAATATCATAGTAGTAGTGAATTGTATCTAAATGGGTAAAAGCTTAAGCTCTACCAACAAATGATGCTAGGGTGGTGAAGAGTTCCTTAAAAGTTTGTTTTCTAGATTTAGTTCACCTAGAGTAATTATAAATGATTGAGGAACCCACTTTTGTAATGTTCAACTTAAGAAAACGTTTAAGTAATACGATGTCACTTATAGAATTGCCTCACCATACCACCCATAAACAAGAGGATAAGTTGAAGTTGCAAATAAAGATTTAAAAAGGATTTTGGAAAAAATGGTTGAGCATAATAGACAAGATTGGTTAGAACAGCCTGACAATACTTTATGGGCATATTAGATTGCATATAAGTCACCTATAGGCATTACTCTACACTAATTTATGTGTGGAAAAAATGTACCATTTACTTATGGAAACAAAACACAAAGCTTATTGGGTTATAAAGCATTCTAACCTTGATATTAAGTGTATAGGTGAACATAGAAGACTTTAGCTTAATAAGCTAAAGGAATGATGCAAAATGGCCTATGAGAATGCAAGACTATTTAACGAACAAGCCAAGTGATACTACGATAGCTAGATCAAGCAAAGAAAGCAATTCCAAGTTTGGGGCAAGGTCCTCTTATACCAAATCATGATGGTCTGAAACTTATAAAGCAACATAAATATTCTCGTATGGAGTGGTAGAGATTTCACATCTAGAGTGAGAGACAATTAAGGGAAACGATCATCGAATCAAGTTGTACTTGAGAGGAGATTTTGACTAAGAAGATTGTATTGAGTTGGACCTCTTCCTAATTTAGGAAAATGGGTAGTTTCTATCTTAACCTATTGACTAAACGAAGCTAAACAATAGTGCTTCTTGGGAGACAACCTAAGACATTTTGTCTTCTTTTTATTCTTCTTTTGTTTTGTCATTAAATTTTTTATTTTGATTTTTATCATTTGATAGTTCAACATACTCTACTTTAGAAAATCTTTTAAAGTGTTTCAGGTTCAAGAAGCTTAAGAAGAGGTTATTTAAGCTAAGTAAAACAAGGTTAAAGATCATGATTATGATCCAAGATGTGATTTGCATCAAAGGGGAAGATTGAAAAATATTACGAGAAGACCATGGTCAAGGAACATGGCTGTTTTCTTACCCGTGTTTCTATCATCATGAAATTAAGAAAATAAGCATGAGAGCAACATGCCTCATAGATTAGGCTTGTGATCCTGGGTGTAATCCTCTATGGAGTTAGGTATGTATGGTTAAAGATAAAGACCATGACCAAGATCATGCTTATGATCTTGCCTTGCTTATGTTCTAATCACAAATTATTTTTTATGACCATGGATCAAATTTGTGATCCCACTTATGAACAACCCTATTTGAATTTTCCTTGATTCTATTACTTAAAACTTTCTTAATTCAACTGACTTCTCTTTCAAAACCACTTTCCTTTTTTATTACATTGCTTCTTTAAGCTATTCCTAAAACTAAAAAAAGAAAGAAAATTGTTAATCTTGGTTGTTACTTATTTAGCGATTGTTTAGTTAGCTTATTTATCAAAGATCATGTTGCCTTTTTGTGGAGAAACAATACGTAAGTACGTTTCTATTTATATGTAGCTTCATTGTATTATCATCCTCCTTAATACACTCTCACTACTATAGCCAAAACACTAAGAGTAGGGAAATTTGTATTAACAATCATGTCTCCCTAAAGACTTAAAAACTTTCATTATAACCCTAAAAGGGTATCTCCTCAACCCATATTAGAAGAGGATTTACTAGTTACCTTACCATCATACCCAAAACACATGCTTGAGTTTGAAACACCTAAACACAAGGCAAGATTAGAAATGCTAAACAAGAAGGGCTTTCAAGATTAATCTTCTTAGATTGGGAAACCATCAAACAAGTCAATATGGAAATCAAGATCAGAGCTATGGTTGAGAAAGGGAGTTAGGAGAAACTATTAAGTATCCAAGAATTGGTTTACAAGGAACTCACCTTGAAATTCCTCACTACCATAATAATGTAACATGACCAATTGTCTTGTGGAGCATGAAATTCACTATCTTTTTGCTTGAGAAACACTGAATTCACATTTTCCATAGCTGAATTCAGAGTGTTCACGAGGTTCTATGATAAGTAATATGTTTAATCCCCTAAGTTTTACATACTACCCTACGAATTCCTATACGGAGTCACCCCCACAAACTACTGGCAAAAACTAACTTGAGAAAAGACTTATTACCCTAAATTTGCTAGAGGATCCCACAACATTGGTTACTCACCAACACAATTGGTAGGAGAAGAAAAAGTACTGAGGTGGTGTTGATGCATGAAGTGTTTTAGCTTTATAGTATTGCAAAGGGACACCTAATTGACTTAGTAGTAGCATAGCATTTTACATGCAATACTAAGTGTAACGTCTTGGAACTCAGGATGCCACAACTTTGCCATGTATCGGCCTTAGAGGCAAACACACTAAGGCATACAAGGATCTATGTGCCTATCTATAATCCATAATATTTCATAGAATCTACCAATACATAAGTAATAACCTCAAATGTGGAACTAGAGTGGCATATCAACCACTTAATCCCTACAACCAAGTAAAACAACATAGCTATAACAATTGACATAACTCTAAGAACCTAAAATACAAGAGAACACTAAACTCATAAACTAAACTCTCATAGCTTTGACAATAAATAAACTACTAAAAACTAGCAACAGGAGTCATAGGCAACTTCAAAACCTAGTAAGTCTCATACATTTATAAATATAACAGAATTAAAGACGAGTCCTTAGAAATCACTCCTAGTACTAAGCTACGAAATCTTAGCTCCATCATCATAGTAATAGTAATCTCGCTCTTCATCGTAGTACAAGTAATCATAATTGGAATCCTTAGTATAAACCTCATTGCATACCTCATAACTTGAACTTATAGCTGAAAAACAACAATCTCCATAGAGTGAGCTAATGCCTAGTATAAGATACCATATACATGTACGTAAAACATAAGTAACTAGTCAAGCACACATATAAGTACTATAATAAATGCAGCAAACAACCATTTTAATTTTGTCATTTAGGTCTACAAATAACATAGTCTCAATGTCCTGAGACTTAAGGTTACTTACGACCCCTAACATACAATATATAAGTATTACATAGGTATTGGTGTTGGGTACTCCTCAACACCTTAGTGCGAAAACCATCTTAAATTTACCTTGGTCATTTCAGTGTAGGACTACAACAGGGATAGTGATGTGCAAAGATCACTAAATGTTTTCGTTAAGTTGGGTTATCATACACTAACTTAGCACACACAATCATAAAACACATATCCCATACTTGAAACCTCAATCGTAGCCAACAAGTGTCCTATAACTTGAATCAACCCAAAAACAATACCTCAACCCCTAAACTTGCTCATAAAAGTCACTAACTAACCATACACTACAATCCTTGAACTAAGCCACAGAATCTTACAAGTATCCTAGATATGATTCTTGTGAAAGCAAAGTTTGATTGATTTTTGGTTTAAAGAACTTGTTTGAAAATAAGTTAGAAAGGGTTTTGATTGAATAAGAAGGTTAGAAAAGTCACAAGAATGGAGTTTGAAACTTTCTATGCTCTACTGCAAGCATAGTGTTTAGATGTTAGAGAGTTGTGCATCTAGATGCTAGATAAAACTCGCATTCTATGAGTTTTTAAACCCCCCAGTATCCGAATGCTATAAGGCAAGGCATCCCAACAACAGTTGCATTCTGCATTTTTCTGCAAAATGCAACTTGAGATTCTTCTCTTGCTTTAAACTTACTCTAAACCCAGATGCCAAACCACAATTGCTAGGCCCTTCCCTACTCTCTTACACTCCTCTAAACCCTTCTTAACACCCAATAACACCTAAAATAGAAATCATAACCTTAACTTCAGTTAATCCTCAAACTCCATCAAAACAAGATCAAGGACAAAACTTTAATAAACAAGACGGGTATGAAATGACTTACATGATGGTTCTTGGCACAAGAACTCTCCAAAATCCCCAAATCCTCACACCTTGCTTCTGTAAAAATGGGAGTTTTTTAGTTTGCATCACCAAAACTCAAAGAAAATGAGTTTCCTTCAAGGCATAGGTGAATACTTATCCAAATCTGATGTTTCTACACAAAACTTGTATCTACTTCACCTAAAACGCATAAAATAGCTTGAATCTGACCCTAGTAAACCTCTTAAGAGTTTTGCATTGAGTTTTCTGGTTTTTACAAGAAGAAATGTATCTTTTGTTATGGGATAGTGGGGGAAAGAAAAGATACGTAGTGGGAAAGACAGGTTTTGAATCCTTCCCTTAGACCTTTTTGCCTTTAGTACTTTAAGCTTATTTACATTCCATACCAAAGTCTATAATTAATAAAACTTTTTTTTTTTATTTTCCTTAATTCCCTTCCATTTATTATTTACGACTTTGGGTTTTATAGCTTTTCCCCCTTAACAAACTTTCATCCTTGAAAGCTCTGGATACCTGCTTCTAATCTCCTCCTTCAGCTCTTTGGTTACTTCTCTTTCCTACTAGCTTAGCCACTGAACTTTGACATAAGAACTAGCCCTTCTCCTTAACTATTGAACTTTAAAGTCAACTATCCTCACTTGTTGTTTTGCCACCGACATGTCTAGCTATAACTCTAATGACTTTAGGTCCACTTGTACATGTAGTTCTTCCTTATGATTTGGACTGAGCTTCTTACATTTCCTCAGCATGGACACATGGAAAACATCATGCACACCCTCTAACCATGGCAGAAGCTCTAACCTAGAGGTTACCTTGCCAATGTTTTCTATGATTCTAAAAGGGCTTATATACTTCAGTTTTAGCTTACCTTTCAAGCCAAACTTGACTATACACTTAATTGGTGACTCTTAGTAGTATTTCTTCTCCCACCTAAAACTCTAGAGGGTGATGCTGCTTATCAACATAACTCTTTTTCTTACTCTAGGAGGTTTGCATTTGTTATCGAATTAGTCTAAACTTGTCCACTACTTCCAGCACCAAATTAGGTCTCGCCAACTGTCTCTTGCCTACTTCATCCTAGTGTATAGGCGACTTACACTTCCATTCATATAGTGCTTCAAATAGAGCCATTTGAATGGTAGCTTGGTAGCTATTAGTATAAGCAAACTCCATCAAGGCTAAATGTTAATCCCAGTATCTGTTGAAGTCGAGTGTGTACGCTCTCAATAAGTCCTCCAAAATTTGAATGGTGTACTTTGACTGACCATCCGTTTATGGATGGAAAGTGGTACTGAATCAGAGTTTGGTATCAAAAGCATTCTATAGGCTTCTCTAGAAGTGACTGAGAAACTAAGTATCTCTATCAAAAGTGATGGACACTAGTACACCATACAACCTTATTATCTCTTCAATATATAACTTGGCAAGCTTTCCTAATTAATACATGATGTTTATAAGAATGAAGTATGCAGACTTAGTCAATTT
Organism: Lumnitzera littorea; assembly: GCA_024138015.1. NCBI lineage: Eukaryota > Viridiplantae > Streptophyta > Magnoliopsida > Myrtales > Combretaceae > Lumnitzera > Lumnitzera littorea. The sequence continues at coordinate 25,154,321 of JAMXBB010000008.1, forward strand.
ATCCACTATCACCTACATAGCATTATGCTTTGCTAAAGTTTTGGGTAAGACAATGACAAAATCCATGGTCATGTGCTCCTACTTCCATTCAGGTACTAGAAAAGGATGCAACTTACCGGCTTGCCTCTAATGCACAATTTTGATCAATTGATATGTCTGACACCTGGATACATACTTTGCTATTTGTCTCTTCATATTGTTCCACCAGTAGTGATATTTCAAATCCTTATACATTTTCGTGCCCCCTGGGTGAACATAATAAGTAGAGTAATGTGCTTTTTTTTTTTTTTTTTATTTAGAATCTCACTCCTCAACTTCGGTTGTGCTGGAACATATAACCTGCCCTTAAACCTAAGAACTCCTTCAATGTCTACTGTGAAGTCTAGAGCTTTCTTTGCTTCTATTTTACCCTTAATATCTTGGATTCCTTGATCCTTTAACTGTGCAGCTTTGATATGATCTATTAGGGTAGGTTCTATCCTCAAACTTGCTAACCTAGCACCAACCTCTTTGGTTAACATTTTCAATTCATGTCGTTGCATCTACTTAATCAACATTCTCTAACTAGTGATCAAGCTTGTTAAATTTCCTTATTTCTTCCTACTTTAGGCATCGACTACCTCATTGGCTTTACTTAGGTGGTATTGAATGTCTAAGTCATAGTCCTTGATCAGCTTTAGCCAATGCCATTGCCTCATATTTATGTCTCTCTTAGTATAGAAATACTTGAGGCTCTTGTGATCTATGTACACCTAGCACCTCTCTTCCACTAAGTAGTGTCTCTATAGCTTCAAGGCAAATACCACAGCTACCAACTCTAGGTCATGAATCAGATAATTCTCTTCATATGGCCTGAGTTGGTGAGAAGCATATGTAATCACCTTATCATCTTACATAAGAACACACCTTAACCTTTGTATGGAAGCATCACTGTAAATAACAAATTCTTCCTCATTACGGGATAAGGTCAGCATTGGAGTGGTCACTAGTTTGTCCTTTAACTGCTGAAGGCTTGCTTCACAACTATCATCCAATTCAAACTTGACCCCTTTTCGACTTAATCGGGTCAAAGGTGTTGCAATTTTAGAATAGCCCTTCACAAACTTTCAGTATTAATTGGATAGCCCTAGAAAACTTCTAACCTCTAATATAATGGTAGGTCTAGGTCACTCGATAACTACCTTTATTTTCTATGGGTCCATAACTATACCATCTTGATTCACAATATGGCCTAAGAAAGTTACGTACTCTAATTGGAAGTCACACTTGGTAAACTTAGCATATAACCTTTCTTCCCTCAACTTACCTAATACAATCCTCAGGTGCTCTTTATGTTCTTCCCTACTCTTGGAGTAAATGAGGATGTCTTCAATAAAAACGATGACATACCTATTAAGGTATTCCTTGAATACCGAATTCATAAGGTCCATGAATACTGCTGGTGCATGATAGGGATCAAGGATCGATTATACGCTCCTAAGCTCGAGAGCTTTCTCAGGTAGTCCGCTGAACTATTCGAGGTGAGTTAAGCACCTAAGAGCAGTGCTTGCCCTAGTTTGATCTGCTGAGCTACTTTGCTCTCCATGCTATCCAAGGCGTTGTCGAGGTGACTGGCAGACATGCCGAACTAAACCCTTCGTTGTGTATTAGTCCAAGCGCCAAATCTGAATACAGCAATCTCTATGGTGCCAAGACCAAGCTAATAACTATCAGGAGCCGACCATTCGAGGCCAACCCCACTGTGAGCTATCCTTGAGCTAACCCCAGTTTAGCCTCAGTAGTCAGGGTGCTGAATTTCTAATGCTGAACAGACTTGAACAAAGGCCTACCCTTACTCGAATCACACTATTGTCAGAATCATAGAGTAAAAAAACGTGTGTGCACTATCTTTGCTGGCAAATGACTTTTGTTGCACACGATTTCGTGTTTTCCCTATAAATTATTTTCCTTTTATTTAGCAAATAGGAATTCATTTTTGTAATTATGTATAACATAGAACTTACCCTAATAGGGTACTATAAATAATCACATAATATAATAACAGCAAGAATACATAGAGAATAGACCAAACTTTTTACCCTCTCTTGAGCTAAGTGTCCTTTTGCTTACTCTTAAGCTACTCTTATCTAGCTCATTCATGCATGGATTAGTGGCGAGTGACCTCCAGCCATACTAGTGCATCATATCAAGTGTGACTTGAGCTTGTATGAGGCATTGGTACATCATATCCATTGTCGGTGCATGGGAACCCCTTGCTCATCCTCGACTATCATTTACTTTTCAAGCCATCTTGCGGCTTGGACCTATCCCTTTGGTTACGTATGATATTGGGTTCATGTGCTCATCCATTAGTCCATATCATCTTGGTATTAGAGCTTGGCTACGTTCGAAGTTGGATTCTACTATTGTGTTCTTTAATAGTTTGTCACTACTCTTATGTGATAGTTGTTTTATTGTTAGCTTTGAAGTTTAGTAGTTGACAAGTGTTTTGTACTTTGTTTTCCCCTATTTTTTATATGCCAAAACAGAGTGTGGTTGACTGTGTGCTTATTGTGAAATTGTCATTGTGAAGTAACCATCAATGTTAAATTCAAGTGTGCAAGAAACTTTGGGAAACTAAGAAAGTAGTACTCAATACAGCTAAGGGCAAGAAGGAAGCTTCTCACCTCAGTCAGTAGGTGATCGCTTGGATAGGCATACCGACTTGGTAGCTAGTTTAGTGATTGCTATCCAAGAAGATAGGTGTAGATACCTAATTTTGCCCCTTTGTAGTCCTAATTTTTATTCTTACAAAAAGGGTCCTAATTCAAAAATAAAAATAACAAAAAAAATTAATAAAAGATAAAAATAATAAGAATTAACAAATGATGAAAATACCAAAAAAATAAGAAAAGAAAAAATTATTATAAAGAGTTTTGTGGATTTTTAGGAAATAACTTATATTAGGAATAAATAGTTTTAGTTTTAGTTTTAGCTTAATTAAAAAATTTTATTTTAGGGAACTGAGTAGTTTAAGTACAACTTAATTGTACTGAATGTCAAAGCGCAGGCCAATGGCCTAATGAATAAGTATTTGGATATTTGGATTGGATTTAATTTGAGGTCTTGGGTTTAAGTCTCGCCAGCTACCTATGTCTTTTATTTTTCTATATTTTACAAGAGCGAGAGAAATAAACGGGATTCATATCTAAGTAAAATCATTTGAATCTAGTTTGATTTTATTAAATCAGATTTGAATTAATTTAGATCTAGTTTAATTTTTTAATTAGATACAATAAATATGATTAGATATGATTTTGTTTGGCATATATAAATATACACATACAATCGAGAAAAAAAAGGTTGCAATCCACTTTCACAACTCCCCTGTCCAATTTTCTTTGTTATTCCCAATCCAAATACGTAGTCGAAATTCAATCTCCATCTTCAATACAGACATCTAACAAGTGCTGACCTTCCCAACCGAAATCACCCTTACGTCTAAATCCTACAAGCCAATCCATGTAAGTCCTTCACCTAAAGTATCCTAATTGAAGACACGACAATATCCATACACTCCCTCACTGAAGCCTCATTCCCTGATCGTCTGAGGCCAACAAAACAATTCAATTGACGAAATCCGAATCCTCTCCTTGCTGACCAACCAAGATTTTGAAGTCCATGCAAGCCACTCCCCTGACGCTTTAATTTGAAACCTAACACCAATTTCCACGCCTGAACACTTGACAATCCAATGCCGACGATCAGTGAAACTTCAAATTCTCCCTGACTGAAGGCCACATCCTCAATCCAACAATCTGATTTCTCCATAACACCAGCAGCAAGCTATACCCACGCTGATAACAACGTACAGCGCAACTCCAACGCCAGTAGCCACACGTAATAGTAGTAGAGCCTATACTGCACTCCAACAATCAACACGGACAGCAGTTAGGGTACAACTTCGACGAATTCTAATAGCAGCATTTGCGTATCCTCTGTTGACCGATAGCAGCAACCACTTAACTCAATTCTTCTTTCTTACACAGCCACCGCACGCACAACTTCAGACATTGATACCTACGTGTGCAACCCAAGCTGCAACTTTACTGTGCGATTGAATAAGAGGAGTTCAAGTTCAGTTTTTCTTTAACTGTTTGTTATTATTATTATTCTACTATTATATTATTGTTGTTTTATGGGTTGATTAACATAATGAATTATGTGTACTTTAGTCTTAGGAAATTTTCAGTAGTTTTATATGCTGAGTATATTGTATGATATGACTTTATTTAGTTAGATAATTACTTAATAAGCAGAGATGTAGATGTGTATACATATATATTAACTTAAGTGTTCCTTTTAGCATGGTTATTTAATAGTAGTTATATGGATATAAATATATATATATTAGCTTAAGATCATTTTTATTATATATATACATTATTATGTTTTATTAGTTAAAATAATATATAATATATGCACATGTTAGTATAGAATTTTTAGTGATAGATCTTATATAAGTGTATTATATGGAATAATATTATTTTTGGTAAATAGCTATATATATTAGTTTAGGGATTATTATGATTGGGCATTTATTTCTTAGATTTGGTTTTACTTAAGGATTTGTTACATAGAAAGTTGTTTGTAAAAAAAAAAATGATGATGAAACTAATAAAAGACCCTTTTTAAAAATAGGACTTTTAGAGAATGTTTTATAGAATAACAACACTCAAGAAGTTAGGACCTCTTTAGATTTTTTTTAAATAAACTGAATAAATTAAAACGCAAACTCAAGTAGTTTTTAAAATTAAAATAAATCAATACAATAAAGATTTTTTAAAAGAACTACGATCGTCTGATTTCGGCTAGTAGATACGTAGGCACTTTCGGGGCGATGATAAAATATGTAGAAACTTAGTTTTTTTTTTCTTTTGATTTTATTTGTTTATTTATTTTAAATATTATAATTAGAAGAATAATTCTAATTTTGGTAAATAGATAATGGTACTCTTTAAGGGTTTAATAGGTTAGCCCCCGAACTTAGAACCTTCTGATTCTTCATTTAAAATTGAAATCAAAGACCGGTAATCAAATCGTAATCAATCCACCCAATTGGTTATGGTAATGGTTTCTTTTTCTTTTCCCAACTTTGGTTGGGTGGCGACTCTAAAAATTATTTTCAATAAAAAACCGAAATTTCTTAATTTTTTTAGTCGAGGATTAATATTAAATAGTTTAAGGTTTGGTATTAATCAGGAAATGAGAAATTAATTTTAAATAGAAAACTGAAAATCAGGCTTGACAATGGGCAATGAACTACAAATAGCTCCACTAGGGAATGTGAACAACAACAGCAAGGTAATGGTCAGTTTGGTCGAGTTAATGCCCCAACTCGACCACCCTAAGCTGAAAGAGTTGGTAGGGATGCTAGACGAAGGTTAGCGCTTGAAGAGAATAAGGAGGAAGTAGAAGGAGATGACAAAGTAGAGGAGTACTACGAGCTTGAGGAAGGAAATGCACGAGCCCTTAGAGTTGAAGGATTGAAGATGCGTATTCTGAGTTTCTCTAGTAGTAGTGATACCAAAAACTACTTGGATTAGGTAGATAAGATTGAAAAGCAGTTTGAATGCTACGAAGTGCCCGATAATGTGAAAGTTAGACTTGTTATGTTGGAGTTCATTGGTTATACCGCCTTATGGTGGAAGAGCTTGCAAGCTACTAGAAGAAGGGAAGGAGAATGAGAGATTAGGAGTTGGGATGATATGAAGAGAGTTATGTGAAGAAGGTTTGTATTGAGCAATTATCTATAGGATGCCTTTAAGAGATTACCAGAACTGAGACAAGGAGGATCGAGTGTAGATGCTTACGTTAAAGAATTCTAGATGCTAATGATCTAATGCGAAGTTGTAGAGCCTAAAGACCGAATTGTGTCTCAATTCATTAGTGGATTGAAGTATGAGATTGGAGAAGATCTAGAAACCCTAGATGTTAGAACACTTGATGACATAATCTAAGCTGCCTAGATGATAGAAAGGCACTGAACAAGAAGATTCCAACCCCTTATTGGCTGACTGGGAAGTAGCTGAACTATTCTAACCAAACTAATGTGAACGGAACTAAGAAAGGTTGTCGAGACCCGACCCGTTCCAACCAATTGAGTCAAGGAGAAGGAACCTTTGAGGAAGTTTGAGAAAGGCCAGAGTTCAGAGAGGAAGATGAGTGAGATCAAGTGTTTCAAATACTAAGGATTTGGACACATGGCTGTTTAGTATCTAAATAAGCAAATGATGGTAATCTGAGGTGAGGCGCTGACTGTTGAGGTCAACAGTATTGATAAAGTAGTAGAGGAGCCAAAAGAGGATAGACAGGTCGAGTTATTCGATGAGGAAGTCATCTACAACGAAGAAGGCAACTTCATGCTGACTGAATGAGTGTCAAGGAGGACAATGAGTGTCAATCCTATACTCGAAGATGAACAGAGAGAAAATTTCTTCCATATTAGATGCAAGGTGAATGACTCATTGTATGTGCTGATTGTCGATAGTAGGAGTTACACTAATGCAGCCTTTATATTTATGGTCCAATAGCTGAAATTATCGACTATGCCTTGCCTGAAACCTCATAAGCTTCATTGGCTTAGTGATAAGGGGGCCCTACAAGTGAGCAAACAGGTGTCCATGCCAATTTGCATTGGCAAGCACCGAGATGAAGTGCTCTATGATGTGCTGCCCATGAGTGCGTCCCATATTCTACTTGGACGACCATGGATGTTTGGTCGAGCAGTTATGTATAACAATAGGAGGAACATATGTTCTGTGGAGCATGAAGGAAAAAGGTTGAAATTGAGTCCCATGACTGCCAAGCAGGTGAAAGTTATGTAGTCCCAAATTAGTTGAAGCCTGAGGAAAGAGGTTATGGTATTGACCTAAGCCGAATTGAAAACAGAAATGGAGCTAGAGGGACCAACCTATCTACTTGTTAGGAGGCTTCTAAAGATGAGACTCGGGAAGGAAGAGCTACCGACTAAAGTAAAAACCTTATTGGATAAATTTGTTGATTTGTTTCTAGAAGAGCTATTGAACGGTCTGCCCCCAAATTGAGGCATTGAGCAAGCAATTGACCTACAGCCAGGAACTGTACTACTAAACAAGACTGCCAATAGGTTGAATCCTAAACAAGCTACCGAACTATAGAGGCAAGTGGATGAGTTGATAAAGAAGGGGTATGTGTACAAGTCCTTGAGCCCTTACACTGTATTGACCTTATTAGTGCTAAAGAAGGATGGTTTTTGGAGAATGTGTGTGGATAGCTGAGCGATCAATCAAATCACCATTAATTACAGGTATCCCATACCTAGACTTGATTTGATGACATGCTAGGTGAATTGAGTAGAGCAAGAGTGTTCTCCAAGATCAACCTTAAAGCTGGGTACCATTAGATTCGAATGCGTGAAGGCAATGAGTGGAAGACTGCAGTTAAGACATGACATAGTTTATATGAATGGCTTGTAATGCCATTTGGACTATCCAATGCGTTGAGCACATTCATGCGACTTATGAATCATGTGCTCTGAGAATTACTGGGAAGGTTTGTCTTAGTTTATTTTGATGACATTCTAGTGTACAGTCTTAACCTAGAGACTCATCGAAAGCATCCCTAACAAGTGCTTGTAAAACTCCGAGTTGAATAGCTTTACGCAAATCTGAAGAAGTATGACTTTTGCTGTTCTAAGGTGATCTTCTTAGGTTTTGTTATAAGTAGAGGTGGCATTCGAGTTGATGAAGAGAAGATAAGAGCGATCATAGAATGGCCCGAGCTTACCTGTTTTGCCGATGTGAGAAGTTTCCATGACTTGGCATCATTCTATCACTAATTCATAAAGAATTTTAGTATGATTGTGGCCCTACTCACCAAACTCTCAAAGAAGAATGTTAAATTCAAATGAATTGCAAAAGAGAATAAGAGTTTTGAGGATGTGAAGGAGAAGCTAACTACAACCCCCATCTTAGCTTTGCCGAGCTTCAATAAGGTGTTTGAAGTAAAGTGTCATGTGTCTGGACTAGGCATAGGTACTGTGTTGATGCAAGAAGGCTGACCTATTACTTACTTTAGCTAGAAACTTTGATGAGCCACACTTAATTATTTTGTCTATGACAAGGAATTCTACTCCTTAATTTGAGCCCTAATGGTATGGCACTATCAGCTACCCAAGGAATTTGTGATCTATACTGATCATGAATCCTTGAGATATTTAAAGAGCCAACTGAAGTTATCCCAGAGATAAGTTAAGTGGGTTGAGTTCATGGAGGGTTTTTCTTATGTCGTAAAATACAAGAACGGAAAGAATAATGTAGTGGCCAATGCCTTGTCGAGACGACATACCCTCCTACCGAGCTACAGATGAGGTTACTTGGTTTTTCAACCATCAAGAATTTATATGCTGAGGACCCACACTTTGGTCCTATCTATGCCTGCTGTGAGGAAAGACGGACACTGGATGACTATCATAAGGAGGATGGATACTTATTTAGGAAGAGAAGGCTATGTATCCTAACCTATTCCACGTAAGAACTGTTAGTGCACAAAGCACATGGAGGGGGATTAATAGGACACTTTGGCTAACACCGAACTTATGAGGTACTATCCCTCAGATTCTTTTGGCCAAGGATGAAGAGAGATATCCAATCCATGCTAGAAAAGTGTACGACTTACCGAAAAATGAAGAGTCCAGCCGAGTAAGGATACTACCAACCCTTATCGATCCTAACCTAACCATGGTCCGAGTTGAGTATGGACTTTATGTTAGGATTGTTGAGGACGTCCTAAGGGAAGGACTCTATCATGGTAATAGTGGATCGATTTAGTAAGATGGCACATTTTGTGCCCTATTCTAAAACTAATGATACTTCGGCTATCTCTTTTCTTTTTTTGCAGGAAGTAATCAAGCTGTACGGAATTCTCAGGACTATTGTTTTAAACCGAGACCCCATGTTCATGAGTCACTTTTAGAGGACATTGTAGAGGCAAATGGGAACCAAGTTGTTGTACAACATGTCCTGCCACCAATAGACCGATGGACTGACCGAAGTTATCAACAGAACCATAAGAACTTTGCTGCGGGTTACTGTCAGATGAAACATGGCTAATTAGGATCTATGCCTACCAATCATTGAGTTCGCCTACAACAAGACTGTCCATAGTGTATCAAGCATGTCTCCATTCGAGGTCGCTTATGGGTTCAACCCTAAACTACCATTAGACCAAGCACCCCAACCGATGCTTGATGATGATCGGCCAGCCATTGAGAGAGTTGGGGCCATCAAAGCCATGTACCAAAAGGTTGTAGAGCAATTAGGACAAGCTAATAATAAGCTTGAGAAGTGAAGCCGAAGGCGGAGGAAAAGAGAATTTCAACTAGACAATTTAGTCTAGATACACCTTAATAAGGAATGATTCCTAAACTTGAGGAAGAGCAAGTTGTCTCCTAGAGCCAACAAACCTTTTAAAGTGCTTGAAAAGATCAATTCTAACACCTATAGGATGGAATTACCTAAAGGATATGGAGTCTAAAACTCTTTCAACATTGCCAACCTCTAACATTACACTCTTGAAGACGAGCAACCTGGACCTAAACCAGATTTGATCCTAAATCTCAAACAACCTAGAGGGGATGATAGGGATTAAGGACTAATTACATGCTGTCGAGCTCGATGGCTCTCTTAGGTGGTTCGCTGAGTTATCTAAGGTGAGTTAAGTGCCAAGGAGCAGTGCTTGCCCCAGTCTGATTTGCCGAGCTACTTCGCTCTCCATGTTATCCAAGGCATTGCCGAGGTGACCAACCGACGTATTGAACCGAACCCTTCGTTATGCACTAGTCCAAGCACCAAATCTAAATACAACAATCTCTATGGTGCTGTAGCCGAGCTGATAATTTTCAGGAGTCAACCATTTGAGGCTGACCCCACTATGAGTTGTCCCTAAGCCAACCCCAATCTAGCTTCGGTAGTTAGGGTGCTAAACTTTTGACGCCAAATAGACCTAAACAGAGGCCTACCCTTACTTAAATCACACATTTGTTAGAATTGCAGAGTAAAAAAACGTGCGTGCACTATCCTTTCGATTAGATATCTCTCATGGATTTTGATGATAACAAAAAGTGAAGAACATTAATGAATTAACAAGTGTATAGGCATTAAAAAGGATTCTTAGAAAGTTTAATTTCGTAAAACTAAGTTGTATTCAGAAGCTTATTCAGAAGGTTTGACTCGATTGAAAATTGGCTAGTTTGAAAAATTTTCAAAAAGTATTTCAGAAACTTTTATAAGAAGACTTGGTACATCACTTCAGAAACTTCAGAAACAAAAGGTTGATATTCTTTAGAAAGTTGTTCAGAAAGTTAGTTTAGAAGTATGACGTTGAAAATAGCTTTAAATCAGATTTGAATTAATTAAGCCTTAGCTCTACTAGATTGAGTGTATCAAGAAAATACATTTAATCCCATTTCACTTAAGATAGAATTAAGTTCCATAGGGATTTATTTTTTAAGTGAAAATATTTTTGCATAAATTAAGATATGAACAAGAATGAATAAGGGTAAGGTTGATTCAGATTTTGTAGAGTTTCAAAATTTTGAACATAAGGCTTATTCGAAAGTTGAGTAAATCTTCTCAAATTTAAATTAGAAGCTTATCTGGTGGTTACGGATTGATATATATCTTATCTAAACAAGATAAAGAGAGTTGTTTTTGAATTTCAAATTACCAAGATCTTCTCAAAATATCTAAGAATTTATCTTGAATAACTGACGATTAGATAATTACGTAGTGAAAGATAATCTTTAGTTTTTAGTCATTGGAAAATCTCAATATAAAAAGAGAAAGGATTTAAGACATCAAGGGACACAACTTTGAAGAAAAGATTTTGTTGCAAAAAAAAAAAAAAAAAAATCGTAATTAGACTATACCTTCTGAAAAAGTCACAAAAGGTTCTTTAGATACTTCTTGAGAAAGTTCCATTGAAGCAAACATTACAACATTTGTTATTTTCTCTTAAGTAAGATTATTTGAGATTTATACTTTTGTTCTCATGTATATTATGTAACTCTTATTTGTTGTTTAAGTGTTGAAATAAGTATGTTTGTACTTTGTAGATCAATATTAGTCTAGATTATTGAGAGGCTAGATAGATAGAGCAGAGTGTTGTAAAGTCTGTTGTAAAGTCCACGTGTGACAAGTACTTATAATCTTTTATGATTTGATTTAGTGGATTAAGTGGAATGGTATTGGTAAAGTAGACCAAGTCCCTAACAGTGGAGCTAGAAGAGAGTAGTAGGCAAAAGGCCAAAGGTAATCTCTGTTTAATATTCTCCTTCCTCACTCTTTTAATTTGATTTATTAATTGTTGTGCATTGAATCATTAAATTATTACTATTCACCATTATAAGTTGTTAAGAAGGGTAATTTCATTTTTCTTATATCGAAAAGTTTTCAAAAGTTTAAAGATATCAATTTATCCCACCTCTTAATATCTTATATGGGACCAATACTTTCTAACAAATGACTTTTATTACTCACGATTTCATGTTTTCCCTATAAATTATTTTCCTTGTATTTAGCAAATAGGGATTCATCTTTTGTAATTATTTGTAATGTAGAACTTGCCCTAACAGGTAACTATAAATAATCACATCATGTAACAGCTGCAAGGATATATAGAGAGTAGACTGAACTTTTTACCCTCTCTTGAGCTAAGTATCCTCTTACTTACTCTTGAGCTACTCTTATCTAGCCTATTCAAGTGTGGACTAATGGCGAGTGACCTCCAGCCATACTTGTGCATCATATCAAGTGTGATCTAAGCTCTTGTGAGGTGTTAGTGCGCCATATCCATCGTCGGTGCATGGGAACCCCATACTTACCCTTGACTATCATTTATTTTTCAAGCTATCTTACGGCTTGGACCTATCCCTTTAGTTATGCGTGATATTGGGTTCGTGTGTTCATCCATGAGTCTGTATCAGTGCATTTATCATATTGAAAGGCATTACCAAGAATTCATACAACCCATACTTGGTTCAGAAAGCTATCTTATCTATACCTTTAGCTTTGACTTTTAACTAATAATACCCTGAGTGCAAGTCTATTTTAGAAAAGACCTGTGTGCCCCATAGCTACTCAAAGAGGTCATTAATCCTTAGGAGGGGGTACTTATTTTTAATCGTGAATTGATTCAAATCTCGATAGTCAATGCACATTCGCAAACTACCATCCTTCTTCTTCACAAATAGTACTAGAGCTTCCTAAGGAGACGAGTTGGGCCTAATAAAGCCCTTATCCTATAACTCTTGCAATTGCTTCTTCAACTTGACTAACTTTGTAGGCACCATTTGATAGGCTAGTTTTGAAATAAGATTTGTTGCTAGTACCAAATTGATTTTGAACTCAACCTCCCCGTTAGATGGAATACCCAATAAGTCTTTTGGAAACACATCTAGGTACTCTTGCACTATTGGTTTCTGCTTTAACTTCAACTCAATCTTGTTTGCTTCTAATACTAAGGTAGCTATAGTAGGCCTTTCCCATAACTTACATGAAACACATTGAGTCAGCTGTTGAGCTTCTACTATGTAATTGAAAGATACTTCTCCTAGAGTTGAAAGAATACCACTTGATTATGACAATCAAGTGTAACATGGTGCCTCGACGACCAATCCATCCACAGAATGACTTCAAAATCTAATAACCCCAACACTAACAAGTCTGGTACTAAAACCCTTCCCCAAACCACCATCTCTACATCTTGACAGATCGAATTTAAAATTATTCCACTCCTTAAAGGATTATTCATAGCCAAACAAGTATTTGACATAGAAACATGCAAACCATACACACATACAAAAGATTTAGCTACATACAAGTGGGAAGTACTAGTATCAAAAAGCACATAAACACTATGGGATAGAATAGAAAGCGTACTTGCCATGGTGCCTATGTCATAAGTAGTGTCCTGGTGCTGAAGTGCAAAGACTTGAGCTGGGGCTCTCTATTGTGGGCCTACCTGCTGAGGACAAGTCACCTTGTAAATTGCTTGGGTTCTCACAACTAGTGCCCCCTAGGATGCTTAGTTCCTTATATCCCTACAGTCTACCATAAGGTATCCTCTCTGGCCACATCTATAATAGAAACCTTGGTGTAGATTAATAGTCTCTCTAAAATCCTTACTTAAGTGTTTGATTTTCACACACAAAAAACACATCCCTATTGCCCACTTACAAGTTGACACCTCATAAGGCAAAAACATCCAGTGTACTTCACAACTAACATAGTCACTTTAGTCTTAATTGGTGTTGGCAATGCCATAGGTTTGGGCTGTATTACCATCAACTTATCTCCACCCCCTCTAATAACTACCTATAGGACTGGCCTCTTTACCCTGTTTGTCCTTAGCACCATATAACTTAGCGTAAGCCTTTTCCCTAAGGCTACCTTAGTCTTGCGAGAAAGCTGCTCTTGCTTTCTCTTCATGTGTTGCTCTAAACACTTTACCTTATCAACTGTTGCTATGTAAGCTAAAAGGCTACAGCATTCTCTTACAAATTGGGCTTCATCCTATAGATGAACTTGTTAACCTTTAATTTCTCATACTTCCTAAAAGCCTTAAGTATAAAAATGGCCATATGACTAGTCATATTGCTTCAAGAACTTTAGAGCCAAAAATAAAAAATAAAAAAAATAATAGCAACAATAAACACAAGAACTAAGTGATCATATGACTTTAAGAACCCCTAGATAATGCTACAGGGGAATTGATATCTAAGTCACCAAGACTTCTTTTTAACTGCATGTCATTCCTTTGGAATATGGCTAAGGCCTTTCTTGTGTTGATTTTATAGGTCCTTATGATTTAATATATTTTGTGCTTTAGCGGCAATAGGTTCCATGTTATCAACTTTGAAACAACACTATCTACCAAAAGCTTTAATTGTACCTTGGATAAAGATTTCTAAGGTTTGCTTAAAAGAATGAGAGCCTCACCGAGCATGGATATTATGGTATTAGCTAATACAGTACCTTAGCAAAGCCATTTTGACTAGAATTCTCCTTTTATGTCATATAAACATTTTAATGCATCGAAAATGTGAGGTTGGATAGAGAAACCACAAAATATAATGCTATCCTCCGAGGTAGCCATGAGTACACTTGGCTCTTCTCTCTCAACTTGTTGAGTTATCTTGATTATTATGAGAGGAGGGACTTCAGATTCACTACAATTAAATTGACATCGATTGAAGGAAGGGGGATGTCATCTACTTCTCTAGCATCCAAAGCAACATTCTCATGCTTAGTATTTGCTTCATTGCCATAAAGACCAACATATAAGAGGACGTCTCTGTATGCCTGGACTTCCCCTTCTTCATGATCATCAAATCTGTCTATATTCTCTAAGTCCTCAAGAAGTTGTGATTCACCATGAGTATTATCACGCTCATATGGTATAGGATCCATTCCTTTATCATTATCATTTTCTTGTTCAACTACAACATGTCTTAAGGAACTCTCTCTCATGTCAACATTATCATCATGCTCTAAGGAGTTTTCTCTAATGTCATCACCATCATTCTACTAAGAAGGGTCTTGTCTCATGTCATCAATATTATCCTCTTTAATAGCTTACTCTGATGGGTTACTAACTATTGGCTTGCTAACTTATGTATGCCTTAGAGGCCTCTAGTCCCTTACCTAAAGAATTCTCTCTCGTCAACCTACTAATGACCAGAAACAATACATAGAAGGTGGATGGTTGAATTCCTTAAGAGCTCTTGGTGGTTATATTATGCTCTATTCTCTCTCTTGTGCCGATACTGACTAGTCTTTGGCCGAGAACTCTGTACAGAGTGATCTGACCTCCTGCTGCTAAGAGTCCCTATGAGTAATGAGAGTTAACCTCATACTAGCCGAGTAGTTCTCTCTTAGCCTCCTCCTAATTCTTACGGCAATACTTATCGTTTCAGTCTCTTTGTTGCCACAACATCTTTATTCTACTTGCCTATTGTGATTAGAGAATTTTTGTACAAAACCAATATTGCACTGTTACTTATCCATTTCATTTGACACTGTATTATTTTTCCCTTTTTGTCATTTGTCCTTTTTGCCCTTTTTCGTATGTACCAGGAATCCCCTTTTATGTATACCTTTTTGTAATTTCTTTATTTGTGTTGTTGTCCTAAGGACTTAATATAAATAGCCCCTCCCCCTTATAAGCTGGAATAATCTTAGTCTTGAAATAGACATTGAATATACTTTCTTGTGAGACAATCCTCTCCAAGTCCATTTTTCTTACACTCTTATCTAATCTTGCCGAGTAGCTTAAGATTAGTAGCAGGTAGACCTTGACATCAGCTTATGGGTCATATCAGGTGAAGTATCAAGTCATGTTGTGTTTATTGATAAGTTATATCCTTTGAGCAACTTTACGTTAGCTACTATATTTCATTAGTCAACCTACTTACTCTATTTTCTTCAATATTTCAAAGGACCCATTGGTTTCTTATTTCCTGTGGTAAGCCCTAGTGATAATTGAGTTCATAGGCACATCATGCTCTAACAACTCAACTCTTACACTTTGATTTTCAACCCTAACAGTATCATGATGACTTTTAGATTGGGGCACCTTATTTAAACCATATGGACTTAGACAAGGTCGGATAATATGAGAAGTATCTTTGATGAATTAGCATGATTTGACACATTATAAGTCCTTTGATTAGAGCCTTAGTTGCCTTTGTTTGCTCAATTTGATATCCTACAAAGCGAAGTACAAGAAGAGAGGAAAGAGTGAAGAATACTGAAAGTATTAAAGAAAAAAAAAAATGAATAAAATCTTAAAGGGCAAATGTAATACCTTGAGAGTGTGGGTATGTTTATATTGTCTAATGACAAAAAGAAGAGAGTTGTTGCCCTATTTCTTACCTTGCCCACTTTTAGGAGACTTTTCATCGTCCTTAGGAAGTTGCAAATAGAAATTACACTTGCAAGAAACTATTTCAAGTAGATCATTCTTCATAATTGTAGATACATATTGCTTAAAGTATTCTAAGCAGTTATCTGATTATGTCATCTAACCATTAGAAGTGACTCTAGAATGATGCATGGAAGGAAAATACAATTGCCTCACCTTTAAGCGAATATCCTTGAAGTTGCTAGGGTGCTAGTCTCTACAAGAAGTGTTAAATTCTGCATTGATCTTCACTTGATAAGGAACGCCTTAATCATATCTTAAGTGATGGGCAATATGGTAGGGTCAATATAGCATGACCTTCTCTAGAAAACAACTAGAAAGCACCTCTAATCATACAATGAAGGAATGCCCCCAAGTGTACATCACAATATAAACCCAGCATTAGTAGTTGCAATCTTGTTATGGACATCAACCAAAGTCATAAAATCTTAAGAACCTAAGGGATAGGACCCTTCAAACCATTGGTAGCCACTTATTCTTTTGGTATAAGGGTAAAATACAAATTCACTCTCGTTATCAATAATCTTAAGTAACATCAACTCTTATTTTTTGTCCACTTATGCCCAAGCTTGAGGTTCTGGAGGATTTGGTTTCTTCATAGGTCTACTAAAATATCTTTTGTAATGCTTACAAAGGAATAAGTCCAAGAACACCAAATTCACATTGGAAACCACTATACGATGCCAATTTAAAAGCATTGAGGCTCCATGATAAAGATCTTAGCATTGGTAGAAGGATCGCAAGTAAAAAGAGTCCAATGCAAAACACTCTCCATGAGTAATATGAATAGCCAAATAAAAGAAACTTAGGCTAACCCCACCCTCTAAGCCTTTAGGAAACATGTAAAAAAAAATCCAACAAGCTATGAATGTCTCCAGCTCGTACCTAATAAAAATGCATGAATCAACTATGAGCAATAATCCAAACATGAGCACAAATAAAGATACATGGATAAATATACAATAATAAAAAAGGAGGATCATTGAGTGTATGAGTACTTACTTACATTGGAAGCGAGATCCCTCTTTCCCAGTTCCATTTTCTTTAAAGAAGTGCTTGAACCATACGGAGTACATAACATTTGTTCAACTATTAATGGCCACTTTTAAGTCATCCTTTAAGGTGACTAATATTTCTTGATCTTTTTCAGACACGAAAGCATTGATAATATCACTTAACTTGGAGTCATGGAATTGCAACAAAATAAACATGTCTTCTAGGGTTAAAGTGATCTTGTCCCATGAAGTTGTAAAGGTATGTGTTTAAGCACTCCAACAAGAAGCAATGGCCCTCACAAATTCACATTGCTCATTTTGCTAGTCAACTTTAAGGAGATGAGCACCGAAAGAAAGACATTAGCTCACAAAAATTTACTTGCATACCTCGAACTCAGAATGTAGTCTATCCACTAAGACCACCCTTTAATAGATTGCCAAGGATGAAGAAATTGACTTTTAGGTAGTGGAAACTCTTTTCTCTCATTCTAAACTGTAAAATGGAGCTTCTTCTCAAAGGATCCCTTACACTTGGCTTTGGCTCTTGCTTAATGAAATGCAATGGGCCATCTATACCTTGCTACATACATGTCTTTCATTTTCTCATTTTAACACAGAAATTGTCCTTTGAAACAATCCCATTGGTCCACTTGTCCCAAAGTAAAAAGATCTTAGGCACATAACCACTCGAAAATGATAGATCATCACTCTTCTTCTTCTTCTCGATCTTACTACTACACAACTTCTTGTCAAAATCCATACCTATCCTTTAATCAACTAAGTGGTAGCAATAATTGAATATAATTACTACAATTTAGGGGAGAAGAGAAATGAAGCAATTGGATGGCTTTATTATCTATAATACATGGTAAATGAAGATGAGTTATGGCTTGTTCACTTCACTAAATGGAATGAGGCTGTAATGGAATTGTAATTCATGTGGAATGGAATAGAGTTGTAATGGATACGAATACGTATTACACTATTCAATTAGATATAATGGAATTACTTTTACGTTGTTTAGTTAACAAAAATACATAAAGAAATAATTCATGAATAGAAAATAGCATTACCAAAATGCCTATTATTTTACAAGAGAATGATAAAAAAAAAGGATAAATTAAAAAAAAAACTCAACATGTTAACAAAAAATTTCAACTCAATCCTAAACATAAATTTATGAGTATAATCTTTGTAAAGAGAAATTTATGAATAGATTAGATCTAACTAAAATCTGATTATAAACAAAAATTTACAAACACAATTTTACAAATAGAGATTTAAATATAATTACAAACATAAATTTAAATTACATGCAAAAATTACAAATAGCCATTAAACCTAGGAACACCAATTCGCCTTCAATTTGTCCAAGTTATCTTCAATTTCATGTTGAAGGCTAAGTTATCTTCATTGTGAACTTGGGATTGCTAGACTGCCTTTAGCTTATCCAAAGATACAACGGAACCAACCATTAAACTATAGAAATTTATGGAAACCATCATAAGAACCAAACATCAATGCGAAACCTTAATCCTTAATGCTATAGATTAGAGAATCCTATTTTAGCCACAAGTGGGTTTTGTTGACCTCCATTTCAATTTGAAACCATAGAAACCAAACTTCAATTTGAAACCATAACTCCCAACCAACATAGATTGAACATTGCAATAATAGAAACCAACATATAACTTTCTAATATCAAAAGTTTTGAATTTGTGAAATCTACTATGTATGTACGTTTACAAGTCCATTTCATAGCCCTACTCCCTTAGTTGCTTGGGGTTGATTCGAAAAATGTAGTTGAACCAAATTGTGTGAAGTATCATATGAAAGATGTCGTACTTCTAAGGCTTAGGATGCTAATGGAAATGTTGTTGCATCTTCTTGATGTGCATTTGCATATATTGGTACCTCTTTTTTAGGATTAAAAGAAGCATGCTTTTTGAATTTGGAATATCTTTCTCCAAAATGAATATGGCAAATGATTCTTAATTAAGAACTTCAAAGAACAGAGGCATAAAGTTACGAGGGAGGATAGAGACATATAAATAGAGAGAGAGAGAGAGAGAAGATGAAGATTAAGTTTTTATTTTCTATTTTAATCTTAAGAAGATTAAGGTTTTCTATTTTTCTGTTATAATTCTTTTATTTGTTCAGTTGTTAGGGGTATAAATTCTGTAACGAGATATGAGAAGTTTTTTTTTTAATTATTATTATGTTAGGATTGTTTGATTAAGGGTATTTTTTTATTTTTCCATATTTTGATGGGGTAGGTTTGGAAGAAAAAAGGAAGAAGCCTTATTGAATCACCATTCATGAGTTTAAGAAGGGAATCCTAATTACATATATTTAAGTAATAGGGATTTGGATGAATGGCTATTACAAGGAAAGATTTGAAATAAATGATGTGATAGGACTTGAGTAAGGAATGAGGGGTTCCCTCTAAGTGAATGAGCTATTAGTGTCACAAGAAAAGGAGTTAGTAAAATAAGGGGATAGCATTTATTATTTGCAAACATCAAGTTAGCTTGTTGGACAGGACGCAAAATACGCTTTTTATTTTTTATCAAGATTTAAATGAGCCTATGTGATACAATACCATGTTGAGAACTACTATTCTCATAATGCCTAATTTACTTGATTTCCTATTAATGGGATGTTGTTTTCTAAAAGGCAATAGTCTTTATTGAATTTACATTAAAAATACGAATGAGTTGCTGGTGTGATTAAATGGGCGCACAAATTTAGACAATGAATTAAAAGCAATAAAATAAAATAAATCAAAGCAATGAATTTACAAGGTAAGGAATCAAATAAAAAAACGAGGGAAAGCTAAACGTCACTGACCATATGGCATGATTTAGTGAATAGATTATTTAGATACATAGAAAGGACCATAGACCATTGGATGTACTATATGTTTCATGATGAGTACTATATATAGATATGGCATTTTCCATTTTACTTTGAAAGTCACATGGCTTAAGAATTAAACACACATCTCTGTTTCCATTTTAGTTTCAATAGATGATGGGGGCTTCTTTATAGTAATAACTTCATATTGTTTGAGAAGGATAGCATTGGTTAAAGATCTTTACTAAAAAAAAAAAAAAAAACAGGACCTTCATGACATGTCTCTTCTTCGCTCCTTAACTTTGTTCTTTCCACCCTACTCAGCCTCTCTTCACAACTCTCTCTCTCTCTTTCCCCATCTCTCTCTACCGTTAATTTCATAAACCAAAACTTCTTTTTTCTTTTAAGGAAAAAAGAAAACATGAAGGACATCTTTAACTGCTCCTTTGATCATATGAGAAAAGAAGAAACTTATTGGATTGACTTTGAGCAATTGATTTCAGAGCTTGATGTGAGTAGCATTATGTACTGATCAATTAGGCTTCTTGAAAAATAGGTGTAGTGTAGTGATACATGAAAAATGTTTGATGAAATGTCAAAGAGAGATTTGGCTGTTTTGAATGTGATCATTATTGGGTATAGGGGTATGGGTATGGATGCAAGGGTCATGTGCATGTAGAGTGTAAAGTCATGCTATGCGTGACCAAGGAAATGACTTGAGTGACTTGTATGGGATGATCAGGAGAGAAGTGTAGGAAGGAGGAGCAGGTAATCTTGGTAAGGCTTTAACACGTGTGGTGATAGGTAGAGGAGTGCGATGGTATCAAATTCCACAATTGATGAATAACGAGGTAAAGTTTTTGAGGTGTTTAAGTGTTTGATCTTTGAGACAAGATTCTAGTAGAGTAATAGCACTAATGAGGGTTTTTCTCGTCCAAATGAGGATGTGAATGGGTTTAAGCCTAAATAAAAGCTTTATTTATTATTTTAGTGTAAGCCAAATGAAAAAAGGTTAAATTGGATAGACTGATCCAACAGGCTCTACTCTAAGCCTATTATGGTAAAACTCTCTTAATTACCTTAGATATTTAGATTCAACTCTTTGAGTTTCATCACTTTAGCCTAAAGACTCAAACCTAATTAATTAATGGGCTTAAAGCCCAAACTTGAATTTAGCCCTCTACACTAGGTTTTGAAGGGTAAGTTCTTGGTTTTGTTTACATGTCGATAGAGAGCTAATTGCATGGAAGTAATGTGAGATCATGCCTAGTATTAGTCCCGTATAAGATATCAAGAGGAGGGATGAATTGATATCTCTAAATTTTTGAAAACTTTTTCGTTAAACAAAAATGAAATTACCCTTCTTAACAACTTAAAATGGTGAATAGTGGTATTTAATAATTTAACACACAATAATAAAATTGCAAAGTAAAAAGTAAGGAAGGAGAAAATGAGGGAAAGATTTTATAAAGCTTCGCCCTTTTGCCTATTGCTCTCTTTCAGCTCTACTGTTGGGGACTTGGTTTATTTCACCAGTGCCGTTTCACTTGATCTACTAAATCAAATCACAAACAAATTACAATAATTCATTATAATGACTTTACAACACTCTGCTCTGAAACTAGGCTAATACAGATCTATAGAGTAAAAAGTGTCTTTTCTCTATAATACAATATAGAGATTACAAGTAAGAACAAAAGTATAAGTCTCAAACAATTTTGCACTTGAAAGAAATAACACTTGTTGTAAAACTTTGATTTGGTACACCTCTTTGAAGAAGTATCTAAAGAACTTTCTAAAGCTTTCTAAAAGGTAAAAATTGATTAAGAATTTTTTTTTTATGCAACGATAGTATTTTCTTAGAGTTAAATGTCCATGTATTGATTCTTTTCTCCTTTTATATTGACTTTTTCCAACGGCTAAAAATCTGAAGCTTTTCTTCACTTCCATAATTATCTAACCATTAGTTATTTTAGATAATTCCTAAGATATTTTTATGAGAAGATCTCAATCATTTGAAAATTCAAAGTTCATTCTTCTTATCATGTTTAGATCAATCCATAATTGCCAGATAAGCTTTGATTTAAAAAAAATCTGCTTTAGTTAACTATTTACGGATAAGCCTTATATTCAAATTTTAAGATCCCACAAAAACCGATTCAACCTTATCCTTATCTTGTCTAGTGCATATCTTGATTTTTCCAAATATATTTTCACTTAAAAATAATCCTTATGGATCTTAACTCCATCTTTAGTGAAACGGGATTAAGTGAATTTTTCTAATATAGCCAATCTAGTAGAGTTAGGTCTTACTTAATTTGAATCTAATTTAAATTAATATTCTGTGTAATTTTTCTAGACTAACCTTTTGAAGAGTATTAGCCTTTTTTTTCTTAGAAGTCTCTGAACAAGCTTTTGAAGTACTATACCAAATCTTCTTATAAGAGCTTCTATAATACTTTTTGAAAACTTTCCAAAATAGACTATTTTCAAAGAATTTGAAGCTTCTGAATGGAACTTAATTTTGTGAAAATTAACTTTCTGAAAAACCTTCTATAAGCTTGCACTCTTAAAGATTTATTAGCTTTTAACCCTTTTTGTTATCATTAAAATATATGAGAGATATCTAACATTCCCCCCCTTCTTGATGATAACAAAAATGTTATTACAAAACTAGATTGCAAAATATTATATTCACAATCACATATTCATGCGTCATACAATGTTTATCCAATGTAATGTAATATGAGTGCGACTGATTGTGGTTTAGTCTCCCCCTTTTTTGTTATCATTTTGAATAAACCCCCCCTTAATATTTACAAAATGTGCAAGTTTGAATAAAAAAAATCTCGAGTGAAAAAATAACAAAACATAAGATTTCAAACTGCATTAATTAAGGAAGTAGCATAACTAAGTTTAGAGATAGAAATAACAAGTCCATAGATGGACAAAACAAAACAAACAAGACAAGGTTTTTGCTAGTAAAAGAGAAAGAAAAACATAAGAGCAATTATTTTTTGTATCTTTTTGTTTTCCTCTTAGCACATAACTTGAATCTGCCAGAGTACGAAGGAGGAACTTTTGTGAGGAGAAGAAGTGGTTTCAAAAGTTGTTGCCATAGATGAAGTGGGTTCTTTATCTTTATTAGATGGTGGTGTAGTCTGGATTAGAGCAAGTGGAGAAGCGTCTTTAGTGGAGGCTGCAAACAAAATTTCAATGTAACTTTCAGGGAGTGTCTGTTCTTCGAGGTTAATAATAGGAATGGAAGCTTAAGGTGCTTTTTTAGGGGATTGTGGTGAAATGACTGGAGTCTTTTCTGAAGTTAGAATAGGACTGAGAACATTCTGATCAATTGGTTGAGAGGAAGGATTAGGTCCTAATGGTGTGACAAGAGTATCTAAAACAGGAATAGATGGTACTTTGGTGGGAAAATGAGGTTTAAATGCAAGTTCAAATGGTTGAGAGGTTTGGTGCTATGCAGAGGGTTCAAGATCAATAGAATTATATGCTTGGTCAAAAGGAATGGTTTCTAGAACGGACTCCTTAGTCTAAGCCTTAAATAAGTCTCTCATGCCAATCATTTGATCCTTGATAGCCTTTTCTACAATAGCTTCGATTACTTCAGAGAGCTGTTCTACAAAAACTGAGCTCTCTCCTTGTTTATATTGAATTAGCTGGCTTTCGGAACTATCTGAATCTCCTTTTGAAATCGTCCCTATAAGCTCTCTAAAATCAATGCCACCTGAACTTTTAGTCAATTTTCCTTTCTTCTTTGATTCTTTCTCAATTGGCTCTTTTCCTCTCTTCCTTGTCTTTCCAACTCCTTTTTCCTCAATGATATTGACCTTGCTTTTCAGATTTGAAGGATGAACAAATATTCCCCCATTATGTGAATGCTACAATTTATCATTCACATAAATTCCCATCATCTTAAAGATTCTCTCACCAAGCCTAATGGGAGAAAAAGGGCAATTTGTCTCTCTTAGATATTTTGGCTTTTTGAAACTAAAAAGGGCCATTAACAAATTTCCATATGGCCTCACATCTACATGCTACCACATGTGTCCTATCATTAACTTTACAACATCTACTTGTTTCTTGCCCAACATTGCCTGTATCACCAATGCATCTTCCCTAGTCACTAAGGTAGCACTGCCTTTCCTTGGTAGTACAAAAGAGTTAACGAACTTGTGAAGAATTCTTATTAACAACTCAAACTATGTACTACAAATATCTCTTCCTATCCTCAAATCGATTCCATCGTTCAATTCACTAAATATCTATTCTTTTGCCAACTATCCTATGCTCTCATCATCATTGAATTCTTTAATGCCAAAGCATTTCAGAATACCCTTCTTAGTGATTTTATTCTCTTTCCTAGTACAGTTGATTTCCACACTTCTTGATGTCTACTATCAAGTTTTTAATAAAACTCATTAATCAAATCTCCATATATTACTCCATGTAAATCAATTAGACCACTTAAACCCAATTTATTTAAATAATCTTTCCAATAGAAACCATTCTTCTCAAAGTATTTAGAGTCTAAATAAAATGAGTCTTTAATTGAAAAAATTTTACCTTTGACTGTATACCTCTTCTTAGGTTTCTCCTTTAAAGGGGTAATTGTGATCTTAGCTTTGGTCTTTTGTCCACTTTTTGGGAAGACTTTGATTTCTTCTTGACTGAGGTAGCCATCTTAGATTTTTGAACAAATTTTCTTGGTCTCGAAACAGGATCAAGTTTTGAAGGATCTCTTTTAAAGACTTCTTCAGATGGTTTTTTCAAGGGTTCAAATTCTTTTGAATCGGAAACTTCTTTGGAGGAGCTAGATTCTTTATCATCTTGGACGACCTTCTGAATAGCTTTCTAAACTTGTTCAAAATGTACTTCAAAGGTGTTCTTCTAACTCACTTCTTGAACACCTTCTTTCAAAGGTTAAGAAGTGATTACATACACTTAGCTCATGATAGAGAAACAAAACATCCATGTAACATTAAATGAAAAACTAAATTAGCAAAAGGGATTACACACACTTAGCTCATTACAAATGAACTCAAATCTCAATTTATCCAGAGGTTTAGTAAAAATATTAGCAAATTGATACTCAATTGAAACAAAATCAATACTTACATCATTATTTGCAACATGATCACGTATGAAATGATGCTTTATTTCTATGTGCTTTGATCTTGAATGATGAATAGGATTTTTTGTTAAATTGATAGCACTCATATTATCACATTTTATGGGAATA
This sequence comes from Lumnitzera littorea, assembly GCA_024138015.1. Classification (NCBI taxonomy): domain Eukaryota; kingdom Viridiplantae; phylum Streptophyta; class Magnoliopsida; order Myrtales; family Combretaceae; genus Lumnitzera; species Lumnitzera littorea. The sequence goes on from JAMXBB010000008.1 coordinate 25,179,431, forward strand.
TTTTTACAACTTATTCTATAGTCATTTAATTGTTGTTTTAACTAAAGAATTTGTGCACAACAATTTCCAATAGACACATATTCAACTTCTACAGTTGAAAGAGCAACTGAATTTTATTTCATGGAACACTAAGAAACCAATTTATCTCCTAAGAATTGACATTTCCCTAAAATACTCTTCCTATCTATTCTGTAATCTGTAATCTAAATATCCTATAAGATCAAAATTTTTACTTTTAGAATACCAAATTCCCAATTTTGCAGTGCCTTTTATATATTTAAAAATCTTTTTGATTGCAGTTAAGTGTATTTCAGTTGGTGAATTCTGAAATCTAGCATACACACAAGTATTAAATACGATATCAAGTCATGAAGTGGTTAAATACAATAAGGATTCAATAAAGCTACGGTAGAGTTTTTCAATTACCCTTTTGCCATTACCTGTGATGTCAAGCTTTGTTGAGGTACTTATAGGTATTGAAGAATCCTTGGTATTCTCAAAACCAAATTTCTTCAATATCTATTTGGTGTAATTCTCTTGGTGAACAAAAATACCATTCTATGATTGTTTGCTTTGTAATTCCAAGAAGAAGTTTAATTCGCTCATGAGTAACATCTCAAATTTTTCCTACATCATACTTGAAAATTCTTGACAATATATTTCATTAGTTGCACCAAAAATAATCTCATCAACATAGATTTGTACAACTAGCATATCTTCCACAAAATGTTTCATAAAAAGTATAGTATCTACTTTTCCTCTTTAAAAGTCATTTTTAATAAAAAAATTGACTTAATTTATCATACTAAGCACGAGGAGCCTATTTAAATCCATACAAAGCATTTCTTAATTTAAACACATGATCTAATTTGAAGGGATCATCAAATCCAGGAGGTTGATTAACATACACTTCTTCTTTTATGAATCCATTTAGAAAAGCACTTTTTACATCTATTTAATACAACTTAAAAATTTTTAAACAAGCACAAGCAAATAACAATCTTATAGCTTCCAATCTAGCAACAACAGCATAGGTTTCATTATAATCTATTCCTTCTTCCTGTGAATAACCTTTAGCTACTAAACGTGCTTTGTTTCTAACTATTTTTCCATGATCATCCAGTTTGTTCTTAAATACCCATTTAGTTCTAATGATTGAGTTGTTTTTAGGTCTTGGAACTAAATTCCAAACCTGGTTTCTCTAAAATTGACTCAGTTCATCTTGTATGACCAAAATCCAGTTATTATCATTTAAGGCTTCGTTTACTGAATGAGGTTCAATTTTATAAATAAAAGCAAATTGATATTCAAAATTCTGTAAGCTTGATCTTGTTCTTATTATGGATTTAACATTACCAATTATAAGCTCAAGAGGATGATTGGTTTTAAATTTTAAAGTTGATGGAGGAGTATGAAAGAGCTCAGAACCTTTTGACTTACCTTCTAAAGGTCTTTCAACATACCTGGTTTTTAGCTTCTAAAGTATCTTTTGATAGAAATTTTGTTTCAATTCCATCAATCATCTTAGAAGCTTCTGAAGTACCTTTTGAAGGAGGTTCTATTTTTCCTTCTTCTAAATCAGGACGAACTGTCTTCTTTTTGTTTGAAGCAACTGGTATTTCATCGTCCGATTCTTCATGAATTGTTTCCTCAATAAATTTAACATTTATTGACACTTCCATGGCCTTTGTTTCTTTGTTGTATGCTCGATATGCTTTCGAGTTTAGAGAGTAGCCTAAAAATATGGCTTCATTTGCTCTCTCTTCAAATTCTCCTAAGGCTTTTCCTATTTTTTTAACAAAATACTTATAACCAAATGTGTAAAAATATGAAACCATAGGTTTCCTTCCTTTGTAAATCTCGTAAGTAGTTTTATTTGTCAAGGGTCTTATATATGCACGATTAATGATATAACAAGTTATTAAAGTTGCTTCAGCCTAAAAGTGACTAGCTATATTACTTTCATTAAGAAGAGTTTTCTTCATTTCTTAGATAGTCCTATTTTTGCGTCCAACTAATTCATTTTGTTGTGGAGTATAGGGTACGGAAAAGTTATGGATGATGCCTTTGTCTTCACAAAACGAAATGAAATTAGAATTTTCAAATTCCTTACCATGATCAATTTGTGATTTGATGATGGAGAGGCCTTTTTCATTTTCAACTCTTTTTAAAAATATTTCAAAACTTTTAAAAGTATCACTTTTATGACACAAAAATAAGATCCACGTAAATCTAGAGAAATCATCTACTATGACAAGACCATATTTATTTCTTCTTAAAATTAATGTATGAGTGGGGCTAAAGAGATCTAAATGCAATAATTCCAAAGGTCTTTGAGTAGAAATAACCTTCTTACTCTTATGAGATGATGAATTCATTTTATTCTTTAAGTAAGCAGCACAACGAATATTTTCATGAGCATATATCTTAGGTAAACCTAAGACTAAATTCTTTTTGGACAAATTCTCTAATAGATGAAAGTTCACATGTCCTAGTCTTTTGTGCCAGAGCATATCATTATTATTTATAGAAATAAAGCAGCTTTCAGATGGCTTAATTAGATAAACATTCTTTTTCCTGAAACCTTCAAACAGCTTTAAATCATCTCGATTAAACCTCACACATTTATCATGTTTAAAAACTATTCTCTATCCTTTATCACACAACTGACTTATACTTGTTAAGTTATGTTTTAATCCTTTAACTAGCAATACATTTTCAATTGAATGAGGTACCAAACGAATTGAGCCTACCACAATTAATTTACCTTTACCATTATCACCAAACTTCACATAACCATCTTCTTTCCATTCTAGATTTGTGAACAACGAAGCAACACCGATTATGTGTCTTGAACATCCACTGTCAACATACCATGTTCCTTTTATCTTTGCTTTGAAGTCCTGCACACATTATAGCATAATCAAATCTATTTATGAATTTAGCGAAACTTGGGTCCATAGGAATTCAAGCTCATGTTTTGAATTGAACCTTGGTTATTACTAAGCTTGTAATTTTTGAAAAAATAGTATTTCTCTATATGACGTATTTTATTACAAAGAAAATAAGCATAAGATTTCTATTAAATATACTTGTTACTTACCACTTTCTTTTAGTTTGGATTCTTTTTGAAATACTTTCTGTTCAACCTTCTATTGTACCCTTGGAAAGGATACTTGTTGTTCTTTTTGATGGGTTCGAACGTTTTGTTGTTATCCTTACTTTTAATCATTTCTTGCTTTTCATCTTTTGATTTAACAAAAATCATTTCTTTCTTTGTCTTAATGTTTCACCAAATTCAAAAACTAGTCCATATTTTGAATTATCTATCCTTTGGCTAGAAATTAACATTTGTAGGTTTTTGTCACTTTCATCAAACTTACGAAAGGTTTTCTTAATTGACTTAGATAGATCTTTCATACGGTTTTTCAAATTCTTAATTTCTTTTTTCAAAATTAGATTTTCATTAACTAAAGCTTCATGGGCAATATGCAAATCTTTGAAGCCATTTTTCAAAAAATCATTTTCATCTACTATCAATTTATTAGCTTGAATAAGTACATGTTTCTCAGATTTCAAAGTTTTGACCTTAGATTCAAGCTTAGATATTTTGTCGCTTAACTTAGAAAGTGCTTTGAGGAGTTTGATAATTTCGACACATATATCGTTAGGTACATCTAGATCAGAATCAGAATCACTTTCAGAATCTACCTCAAAAAGTGCCATAAGACATAAATTAGCCTCCTTACATTCTTCTGAACCTTCTGATTCAATTTCCGAATCCTTTAGATCACTCCATGTCACCATAAGATATTTACGTTTCTTTTTTAATTTCTCCATTTTCTTGATCAACAAAGGACATTCGTATTTGATATGCTCAGGTTTCTTGTATTCATAGCAAATAATCTCCTTTTTGACCTTCTTCTCTTCTTTTTCTTTGATTGACTTCCCTACATCAATAGACCGATTCTTATTAGTAGTAAGCCTTTTAGTAAACATTCTCTTACCCTTTTTCTTGAGCTGTTTATTGAGCTTTCTAGCTAGTAGTGTGACGTATTCATCTTCTTCTTCAGATGAATCTTCTCCTTTTGAATCAGTATTTGTTTCTTGGGGCTTTGAAAGCTATGATCCTTTTCCTCATATCTTCTGAAGTATCTTTTGATTTGAGAAAATCAGTTTCATATGTCACGAGCTTACTACGTAATTGACTCAATGTTAATGTCTTCAAATCATAATCTTTCTCTATGGCTGTTTTCTTTGCATTCCAAATTTTAGGAAGAATCCTTAGCATATTGTAGACCATATCTATATCACTAATAATTTTGTTTAGAGAAGATAACTCATTAGTTATAACAGTAAATCTATTAAAGGAGTCTTTAATTTCTTCACTAGGGAGAATTCAAAATGTTTCATATTGTTGAACTAGCGAGTTGATTCTTGTCTCTTTGATGGTTTTCGTACCTTTGTAAGTTTGCACCAAAGTATCCTAAATATCTTTAGCTATTTCATAAAAAGCAATTAGATAAAATTCATAACGTACAATAGTACTCAACAAAATATTCTTTACCTTTGAATTTAGTTCAGCTTTGGTGATATTATCTCTTAAAGTGATGATGGTTAGAACTTTGAGATCTTTTGCGGAAATAATTTGCTAAGCTTAATAATTAGATACCTTTACATAAGTCTCTATCTTGAATTTCCAATAAGGAAAATTAGTTCTATAAAAAAATGGTGCCTTACTAGGTTGAACTATTAAACGACCACTTGATTCACTCATGATCTTTGAACTCTAAAGATATGAGAGTGAGGCTTTGATACCAATTGTTGGTCTCATATAAGATATCTCTAAATTTTTGAAAAATTTTTCATTAAACAAAAATAAAATTACCCCTCTTAACAACTTATAATGGTGAATACTGATATTTAACAATTTAACACACAATAATAAAATTGAAAAGTAAAAGAGTAAGGAAGGAGAAAATCAGGCAAAGATTTTATAGAGCTTCACCCTTCTACTTATTGCTCTCTTCCAGTGCTACTGTTAGGGATTCGGTCTACTTTACTGATGTCATTCCACTTAATCCACTAAATCAAATTACAATCATTCGTCACAATAACTTTACAACACTTTGCTCTACCTATCTAGTCTCTCTTCAAACTAGGCTAATACAGATCTATAGAATATAAACTATTTTTTCTCTACAATATAGTATAAAGATTACAAGCGAGAACAAAAGTACAAGTCTTAGATGGTAAAAACTAATTAAGAAATTTTTTTTTGTGCAACGATAATATTTCGTTAGAGTTATATATCCATATATTGATTCTTTTCTCTTTTTATATTAACTTTTTCCAACAGCTAAAAATTTGAAGCTTTTCTTCACTTCCATAATTATCCAACTGTTAGTTATTCTAGATAATTCCTTAGATATTTTTATAAGAAGACCTCGGTCATTTGAAAATTCAAAGCTGATTCTCCTTATCATGTTTAGATCAATCCGTAATTGCTAGATAAGCTTTGATTTAAAAAAAATCTGCTTTAGTTAACTACTTACGAATAAGCTTTATATTCAAATTTTAAGATCTCACAAAAACTGATTCAACCTTATCCTTATCCAATCTAGTGCATATCTTGATTTTTTTAAATTATTTTCACTTAAAAATAATCCCCATGGATTTTAACTCCATCTTTAGTGAAATGGGATTAAGTGTATTTTCCTAATATATCCAATTTAGTAGAGTTAGGTCTTGCTTAATTTGAATATGATTTAAATTAATATTCAGTATAATTTTTCTAGACTAACCTTTTGAAGAGTATTAGCCTTTTTTTTCTTAGAAGTCTCTGAACAAGCTCTTGAAGTACTGTACCAATTTTTCTTATAAGAGCTTCTATAATATTTTTTGAAAACTTTCCAAAATAGACTATTTTCAAAGAATTTGAAGTTCTGAATGCAACTTAATTTTGTGAAAATTAACTTTTTGAAAAACCTTCTGTAAGCCTGCACTAAAGATTTATTAACTTTTAACCTTTTTTGTTATCATTAAAATGTATGAGAAATATCTAACACCTAGTTTGATCACTATGAGAAATATGCTTAAAACTTTTGTTGAGGTTGGTAATTTAGGCTTAAGGAGATGTGTTCATGGTTTGGTTCTGACATTTGGATTTGGGCAGTGATGTTCTCGAGCCTTCTTTGCTAGCTCGTGTGTATTGTATATTTCTCGCAGATTCATTAGGCAAGTTATTTTAGTCTAGTGTTGAAACCAAATGACTCGATCTATTCATGTACTCCATCTGATTACATGCTATAGAATCACCAAATGTAAGGGAAAGTAGTAACTAGCGTAGGGTACTAATAGTTTATGTTTCAACCTATGAAGGCTATAGAGAAGCATAGCCATTCATGCATGCCCATGTCACAGTGACTATGTGACTTACCTTTGGTCTGACTCTATTGCTGGTAGATGCTACAGAAATGGATCTCCTGGGGGCTATATTTCACTTTTAAAATGATCACCCCAATTTGTCAATTCAAATGATCTTCATGATCATTACTCCTTGATACACTAGGTGGACGAAAGAATTAGTTGGTTTATACAAGGACTACTATCATTGATTCAACACACAGAAAAATGGTCTAGAAGAAACCTTACAAGAAAATAATTGGATTCTACTCTGCATCTAGACATTCATCTGAAATCCTATCGTCACTATAGATCTATGAACTTGGAATAATGATGGGCTTGTAAGTTGGCATAGAACTGCCTGGAAATTGCCCCAATTATGGTAGGGTCTAAAATTGTGGCATCTCAAGGTGTCGTTAATCTTGTAAATGGGCGATCATCTTTAAGTGAAAAGTTAGCTGGAGAGGTTCTTCATTTCTTCCAAATACCGTTATTTGAAGAAAGTGCAGCAACGGAGATATCGAAATACATATATATGACTCGATCATATCGGCAAGCACAACAAAAGGTCAAAAAAAAAAAAAAAAAAAAGGCAAGTCAACAGTGTGTTAACGCCTTTATAGCAACATGGTGTTCGGGGACAAGGGGATTGGTGTGCAGAACCGAAGAATGTACAAACAAAGAAAGTGGTTGAAGGGTGAAGTGGCTACTATGATGTTGAGTTTTGATTTAAGGAAGCAAAGCGATAAGAAATAATATCCATTCGAAGAAACAATTATAGACTGCTCCTAACTGCTATAGATAAACTTAATAAATGGGATGGAGTAAACAGCAACCAAAGAAAGAGAGCATACAGCAGGTTCGTTGAATAAGTTAATTGAAACTTCATCTAAGAAATTACACAGACAAACAGAAGACAAACACCAATACAGGTATGACTTGATCAGCAGAGAATAGCATTCAAATACAAGGTATTGAAATCAGCAAAAGCTAATTAAAAGTTACAGAAAGAGCAAAGAAGCGGTAGCTGCTGTCATGTGTGGTTGCCTGTCCGAGACCAAGAGTTTACATCATTGTGTTACTGTAAATGTCAAGAACATTTCATAGAAGCAACAAAGCAGTTAAGTCAACCTGTCTGTGTTTGGCCAAAGTTTGTGCCGGACCTATTGATCAAAATCAACAATCAGAGAAATCACTCTATGCAACTTTCAACTCTGGTTTCCTATGCCTATGCTAGACAACAGTAAACGGGTAAAACGCATCAAGTCTGTTGGAAAGATTATGGCAGTGGATTCAAGAAGATGAGTTGTGAAATTGTCATCCAGGGTGCTTTGCTGACAAGGTAACAACAAGAGTTACTCCTCCTTAAGATTGATACATATTTTTCAAAGGTAGATTCATGCACTATACTACTCCAATTAGTGACTTGCATCATCAAGGAGGCCTCAAGAAGTGATTCTGGGAAGCTCTTAGTAGCTGGTCTATTCTCATATATTATTTGGCGTCTCAGCTAAATTCCTCAGAAGCCTAATGTTGTCTAGTTCTACTAAGTCAACTGGCATAAAAGGAAGGAAGCAAAAATAACCAAAAAAAAAAGAGAGAGAGGAGATACACAGTTCATGGGTTAGTGTTGATTCAACATCCCATGACACAATTGCAACAGCTACTATAATCACAATAACTTTGGAAATATATATATATATATATATATATATATATCTATCAGACTCCTTTTTATGTGCGTGGAAGGTGTTGGCTAGTGTTGATCCGATTTTGTATGGAATTCTCTCTCTTAGTGGCGGGTCTGATTAAATCGCCTATCATGGGTTAAGATATGAGCTTATCATGACAGGCCAAGAAGCTTTAAAGTAGAAGAAAGTAAATCAGGTGGCTCAGGTTTGGAGGCTTGCCATTTGCGGTTCAGTTAGGGTCGAAGTTACCAAAGGGATTCACTGACCATTTCTTTGAATTCGAGCTATTGGACCTCTTTGACATGGGGCAATGTGAAAAGAGAAATGTAGTTCAAGATCAAATGACTAATCCTTTGAAGAACAGTCCGCAAAACACAGACAGCAAATACATGAGACTAGCCTATGAAGAGAGATTGCTGTGCAACAAGACTTAGTTTGAGGAAGGCTTCAGCACTTGGGAGTACTAAACTATTTAGCCCTTTCATATGTGAATATCCTGTTATAGGCGGCGTACCAAGCAATGAGAGAACGTTTCAAGGCAACCCATTCTATTCGGTTACATAATATACACAGAATCATGGAGACAAAGACGTGTCTAAGCTGCTAATTTCACAACTCTTACAATACGTACTACCATGACAACTCAGCATCAGCCTCTTATATGTGCATGAAGTGATGAAAGATAAAAACAAATTCAAGGAAATTCGAATTTCAAAGGCTGGACTATCAGCTCGAGGGGACATAATGACACCAGACTGTTGTACATGCTGCAGGTTTGGGCTGCAATAAAATTTAATAAAGGAGAAAGCTCAGATATTACAAAAAACTCAATCATGCCAAATCACTGAAAGTTACAAGGAGGAATTTATATTAGAACCAAGAGTCAGAATAGAAATTAGAGCATATATGAAGTTTCAACATATCAGACCTACTACAACTCAAGCCACAACACGGCAGAAGCAATAGCAGCGACACGCACAAGCACACACAGAGGAGGAAATGAGAAAAGAATATACAATACTTTTTCTTAAGCTCCTTGGTCCACTTTTGCAGCTCCGAGCAAGGCAGTGCAAAAACTTAAAAAGTAAATTTAAGCGCACTTGAATAATAAGCAGTAGAAATCAGTATTAAAGTTAAAGAATGAAAAAGCAAGGTCAAAGAGACGGTAAAACAAAAAGGTAGGATGGTAGCGTCCATAATTCCAATTTTATTATAAATAATAGTATGGATATTTGATATGAAATATGACATTAGTGAATTAATGAAAAGATAAAAGAATGCATGTGGTAAAAATGAAAATAGAATTTGATTTTTGTTGTTTTAAGAAAACTATTCTCTAAAGGGTACAAGACTACATTTCTAGATTACAACTTGTCTATATATTCTTATTGAGATTATTCTATTTATAAAAATACATCTCAATCCATTAATTTGTTACAAATAACTAACTTTCTATCATAATATAACTACTAAGACAATTATTAAAACTACTATTACAATTATTACAATTATTATTATAATCTAATAAAAAAATATCAATTTCTATGGAATTATACAATTATCTATTGGTTATTTATATTTATACTATTGTTATACACTTGAATCGTAACAATTTCTCTACATCTTCAAAACAATCTTATCCTCAATGTTAAAATGGAAAGAGAAAGATTTTGAAAATCTCTAATTACAACATTCAAAGGTCTTGTATGCCATTCTTCTAAAACTTGGTTAATCCAAATAACATAAAAAATTTTTCTTGCACAAATTTCACCAAAAGTCATAATAAAAATATATAAGTTCCTTTCATTTAATGCATCAAAAAGAAAGTACAATCCACTAATCTTATAACGATCTTCATAAGTACTTTTGAAAGTAGTACAAGGAATATCATAACTCTCTGTTTTCTTAACAAATTGAATAATTTAACCTTTGTTGTTTATCTCAACCAATTCATAACCCAGTGCACAACTTTCATTAATCAAAGTACATGAAATAGAAATTTCAGCATTTTGTCTATAAGACTCTTCATGAAGTCCATATAGCCCGCATTGTCCCCTTAAATATGAAATTCTACCAAGTTTTTACCATCTTTACATTCAACCTCCACCAACCGCTCAACCTCTACCAACCGCTCTTCCTCCATATCCACTTCTTCTCTTCATAAGTGAACTCCTTTTTCTTGATTAAAATGTATACAAGGCATGAACATAGGTGCATAAATAGTTGTTTTTAAATGTTAATGACAATTAGAAGAATGTGATTTTTATAGGTAGGATGAAATGTGGATGAAAAATAGGAAGGTTGAAAAATGGAACTACAGGTGGTTTGTTGGTGGTATAAAATTGATCTAAGAAGAGAATCATGCTCAAAGGGTTTGAACCAAGTCATGTGTTTCTTCACAAATTTGTCTCATGTTGAAAATTGTTTAAGTTGTTTCATACATGTGTATCGTTAGGAAGCCTATTCTTTCATAGCAAATTGAGATAATTGAATGAAATTTTTTTCTTCTATTTGATGAAAATCAAAGAAAAATTCAATGCTAAACATCCATTCTAACAAATTAGCATTAGAAAATTGTGGTATATCTACTATGATTGCATTGATTTCTTGTATAGAAAATGTAAAAAATATGGAATCTTAAAATGGATCATGAAAGGTATTTTAGAATCTTGAATCATTGAGCCTAGAAGTGAGTACTTCTAAACAAAGTTTAAATCCCCACAACTTTCTTAATTTCTTCTTGAACACAAGTTAAAATGGAAAATCTTGATATTGAGTCCATGACAATGAAGGGAAAGAGCGAAACGAAGGTACCAAATGTTAGCACCCATAATTCTTATTTTATATTGAATAATAGTGTGGATATTGGTATAACGTATGACACTAGTGAATCAATGAAAAAATGAAAGAATAAATGTGATGGAAATGAAAATAGAATTTGATATTAGTTGCTTCAAGAGAACTACTCTCCAAAGGGTACAACACCATTTTTCTAGATTGAAACTTGTTTTTTTACTCTTATTGACATTACCCTATTTATAGAAATACATCTACATCTAATAGTTTGTTGCAAGTAACTAATCCTCCCTCTTATTACAACTACTAAAACTATTATTACAACTATTAAAACTACTATTACAATCTAGTAAAATTTACTAACTTTTATAAAATTATATAATTATCTATTGATTATTTACATTCATATTATTGCTATATACTTTAACCATAACATAAGAGTGATCGACCTACAAATTGTTTAATCCACTATGGCAATAGAGAATCTTCTCTATTACTTCCATAAACCTTAGTGTAGGTTTTCTATTCAACTACTTCAATGGCTATAAGGTTTAACAACGATAGTAGTCTAGGTTTTCAACAGTCATCCCATCTTTCTTCTCGATACTTTAAGTTCTAACCCTCACTATGGATTATCTTTTCAAATGGCTGCTTGAACAACAATAGCTATAGGCTCATCTTTGATTTTCATTCTTTGAGTCTACAAATGGAACCACCACTAGTACTACGTTTGGGTCTCTAAGTGGTGTTGTGGGCATTCATAACAAGAAAAATCACCATTGGTATCATGTTTGGGACTCCGATGATTTCGTTAGCCTTTAACAGCTACTAGTTACACTAGTTCTTCTTCAATGCTCCTAGTTGCATGTCTACTTAGTGTTACTTCTTTGCTCTCTTATCAGATAGAAGTGTCAAGCGAAAATCTACAGGTAGCAACGATGTCATCAAGAATATAAAAAGAAGGGGGAGAAAATGGGAGGAAAAAACAAAAGGAGAAATTTCTTGGCTACTCTCAGTTGGGAAAGAGAAGGATAGTTATGGAGGATTGTTGTTTGCTACGTTTGCTACATTTGTAGGATTTTCTACTTTGAGGGTACAAGAAAAAAGGTGGGGATACTTGTCAAGCTTTTGATAAGAATGGTAGAATAAAGGAAATATACTACATCCCATTATTTGTATTTTGTTCTGTCGTTAAAGATGTAAAGGCAAAATTTAGTACATAATGCTAATGGGCTAGTGCTTTCATACATAAAGACCATGATTTTAAAATATCTATTGGGCAAGATGTAACATAGGCAAATTAAGTTTGTAGATCAAAGATTATAAAGTAGATGTAATGAACCAATGTAATTTCTATTCAATTTGTAATCATGAATTATTGGTAATATGTGAGAGGAGTAAATTTATGCTTGTCAAATTATCAATTCTCTTGTCATAATATATACAATTAACCACAAAATAACTATGACCTAAGTAAATTTGCTTCTATCTAAGGCCTTGGGATTTATGTACTCAATAAGGATATAATCCCCACCTGAAGGGCTTTGACTCTTTAAAGAAAAAAAAAAATAGAATTAGGGAAAGTGAAACTACATGAAGCATGGGAATGGGACTAACATGTTGACCTTATTGATTAAACTCATAAGTTGTAATGACCAACACATGTGATTTCATGGTTTCACAAAATAAGGGAAAGGAAATTAAAAATGAAAAGAAAAATAACTTACAAAAATACTGCTCTTGGGGAAATAGTCCCTAGAGTACCCCACTTAGAGAAGCGATTTTAGGTCTAAACAAAATCGCCTCCCTTAGAGGCGATTTTATCAATAGACCTTACCTTAAAAACCCTATTCAAAAAATCTAAATCACCCCATTTTACAATAATGTCAAATAACTTAACTACAAGAAAATTTCTAAACACCCCAACTACAACAATCTCTAAGTAACCAAACTTCATAGATACAACCGACCCCTTATAATAAGATCTAAACATGCTGCACTATCATTTAAACTCAAAGGTACTTGTATAATGAAATATCATACTAATTCTATATTTCGTAAATGCCAACATTGATAATAGCCACATCAAAACAAATGATGAACAAAAATTTGGGAAATGATAATTAAAGTTTTACTAGTCCTTTTAAGTATATATGAAGTGTTCATAAAATATTCATCAATTATAATAAAAAATGTTAAATAGCTAAAACTAGTGTCAATCTAATGTCATCTATATAGTTAGCATGTATATGCATGTGTACCTTGAGTGTTTGTATTAGTCAGGGGTTGCATTATCTAGTTTGCATACAGTCGTATGATCCATGCCTCATCTTCAGTATAAGTGTCAAAATATGACTTATGCATGGGGACTGAAGTAGGCTACACTTGCATAAGTCTCTCGCCTATGTTGTCATTGTGATCTCTAGTTAGCCTCCTTAATGGAATAGGAGGAGTATAGATCTAACTATTGGAGCTCTCTTCGATGAAGAGTGCCTAAAACATGTAATTGTTGGAGCTCTCACCAGCAATGTGTATCTGAAATTGAAATGCAGGTACTTCAAGTGATACTACTGGTGACTGGTGCTCAAAAGAAGGATCATCCCTAATGCCTAACTCAGCCTAATGGCGTCTTCACCCTTGACGGCATCCTCTATGTTGTGGCTCATATGACAAAGAGTCCTTTTGCTTGATATCTCATCTTGGCCAAGGTACATTGTTCAGGTGGATGGATGCCCCTAAGCTCTTGAATGGTGACATCCACCCTCAGTTGCTCTACCATGATATCCTCATATGACATTTAAGGCAACCTATGTATAAAACCTACCTGCATGTCACAAATAACAGTGTGGTTAGCATATAAAGGCATAAGTGAAGAACTATTAAAAACTATGAAGTTGAATGCATACCATGTATACCAGGAGGCTCCTAACTGTTTGATATATTGATGAGTGACCTGTTGGTACCAAGCATGGTAGTATGGAGTTACATTGGGTGGAGGTAGTATAGTGACTATCCTGTTATGTCGATTGGCTCATTGTTCGAATTAGGTTGCATAGGCGGTGGCTTGATTCATTTTGGTCCTACCCCATAAGTTAATTTTGTATAATGCTCGGGAGGTATCTATATAGTTAGGAATCCCTTAGATCCTATTAAGCTGTCATGTTGTACGATCCAAGAAATACTTCACGACGTGGAAGCAAATCAGCAATACTCGGGTTGTCTAGATGTCACTCTTGGCCTAATAGGAAGCGGGGAGCTTAGCCATGTCATTGTGGGAGTATGGATCCATATAACTTACAAAATTAACAATTTAGAATATCCAGCCTTAAAAAGGTAAAAATACTTAAGATAGTAACATATATACTTGCTTTGGATGTTGGTGTTCAAATGCATCCCTATACTAGCTAACAAAATATGTAGGAAGCTCGGTAACATCATAGTCAGCCCCACATTGACTCATTGGTGGTCAATTGTCCATTGTCGCCATGATTTGACAATGTAAAGGAGCTATGTATAGGAAGTACTCCTATGCCCACACTTGAAGTATAATAAGTGGTTTGTTGATCTCATCAACATTCATCCATAAGGTGAGGTACGGTTAGTAATAAAGCTACACCAAGCATGCAGCTAATTAAGGGGATTGCTGGATGGTAATATCATCTACATTTGCCAGTATCAAGTTATCCTGTCTATGAGTTGCTCATCATAGATTGATCATCAATTAAGAGACCAATGAGCATAGAAACACCCTGAAGTGTAACCATCATATCCCTTGTATGGAAGTAGATGTATGCATCTCTTCTCTCTAACGCTCAACCAAGGTAGTGATTAAATACCAATCAAATTGTATGAACAGTATTTACCTCATATTGGGAAAACTAGCCTCCTCAAAGTAAAGAGCCATCTATGGATCCATCAATATCTCTTGTCCATCCTTCCATCTAAATATCACCTCTCATCTACGTCATCTAAGCTAGTAATTCTTGTATGAATTACAATGAAGGGAAATAAATGTTACTTCGAATACAGGAAAGTTAGTTGTAGTGGAATTGCAACTTATGAGTCCTCAACCGACCGTCTTACACTAGCTAAGTCCTATGTGATGGCTGTAATTGAAGTAATGACCTATCAGCCGATCTTGGATTCATTTGCACCTGCATTTTTACCGTGAAATAGTGAGGATTAGTTCAATAGAAGACAAATGAGAAGTATAAATAGCATATAGGGAAGCAAAAGAATTGCCAATAAAGGATAACTATCAATAGGTCATTTACAAAAATACAAAGTATACCAGTGAATCCACTAGATGTAGATTGGTGATCCTATTGTGGAAATCTTTTCCTATTATGTCCTTTCATACCGTTTATTCTACAAATATAAGGTAAAGGCCTTCCCCGAATGTCTATCTCATCCTAGAATCATTTTTCTTGAGGCCTCCTATGTTTCCTCACCCTATCTATAATTTTGATTGGGTGTTACACATAAATGTTAGGTGATGGCCAATTGGCCTTGTTAGCATAGGGCATGAGAGAATGTGTAGATACTAATTTTGCTACGTGTACCGATGACCAATATGTGCTACGCAATTCATACTCATTTTCCCTATAATTGCTATTGCATGAGAGTATCAAATTATGTACATTTGCTACTTATAACAAGTGCACCGACACATTCTAAGGGAAATAATGTGATTGTTTTACCCCTTTTGTCTATGTACGATAAGGTACGACGTTGTTATAACCTCGAACATCTACTCATTATAGTCGAAAACAGTAATTTGTAGCTACTTGCTACTTTGTGCTTCCTATCAAACTTTCTCTCAGCAAATTCAGTTAACATCTTACTCATACCCATCCGATTTGCTATCTCAATCCAACACTGATTGGAGTAGTTGATGTAGTTATAAAATGTTTTCTTCACTAATGCTACAACTAGTAGATTCCTAGCTTCCTTCAGTGTACTATTGTAACTCTTGGCAATATTGCAATATTTGTAATCCTATAACCAAAGCGAGCTCCATCATCATATGTCAAGGTCCACATCCTTAGATCTAACTCTTTTAAGTATGCCTTAGTGTAAAGGCTCATTGTCTTGGCCTCATTGTAATATGCTTGAAACTTGTGGGGTTGCAACTGGTATGTTGCTTTTTTTATTGGTTCTTTACATTCTTTGCTCTTAGCTTGAGAATTGAAGTTGCTAGCAACATGGCGAATACACCATCCTTATAGCTAACCATTTGGCCACACTACATATTGTCCCTTAACTACAAACCATATTCCAACATGATGGTCAGAGATAAAAAAAATATATATATCATATAGATGAGAGTACACTTCAAAAACTAGCCCCAACCATCCCGACATTCCTCATCAACCAGAGCAAATCCTAATTAGACAATATGATTTGTACCATAAACTCTAGTGGCTATAAGAAGCTTATGCTTGTATTTTCATACAGAAACATGCCATCAATGGTAATCATAGGCTTGGGGAAAAAAAAAATTAGTTAGTTCACTTATTCACATAAAAGAGAAGTAGTTAGTTAATTGGTAGCACAAATAAAAGTGGTGGTATCATACCTGCAATGTATAAAGGCTTAAATATTTAGTTCGAAGGCCCGAAATACACTATTAAAGAACACATGGCTTGTAGTATCATTGTCTTGCCATTTTCAATCTACCATAGTATTTGGATTGGTCTCCTGCATAACATATAATAGATGTGATAGCACTGCATATGATTTCTCCTACCTTCCATAAACTTGTTCAATCACTTTGCGCTTGGCTTCTTGGACTCTTTTTTATGTGTAAAGTATAACCACATTGCTTGCAAATTATGGCCTAAAGATGTTTCACCTTAACGCTTGGTGATTCTTACACTTCCTTAATAGTAAAGTGAGACAAAGAATTTGAATCTAATTGGGGCTGGTCCTGACTAATAGTACGATTTAAGCTTATGTGTGGACCAGAAACCTAATTATCATGAAACACCTAGCATGCTTCTTTTGGCATGCTTATAGCCTCCATTTGCAACTCTTTTTCTAATTAATACATTTGAGAGACCAAATTCTCTTGTTTGACTCCGATACTACAAATTCATGATTGTTCGACACAAGATGCATGTAATGACCGGGCTAGAACTCCTCTTACTAAGGTATTATCCACTTTGGGGTACAATGCCACGTGATTTTGTCCCTTAATGTAGTAGTTTCTCAAGAGGTTACCTATCCTGGGATTGCTCCAGCTTGAGCACACTTAACTTTGGAGTTTCGACATACTCCAAGATGCTATACCAAAATGCGCTTAGATGATTTAGAATTTCGTCACCTAGCATGTAAGGGGTATTACACTCCATACCCTTACAGAATTGACATCCTCATTAGTTTCATTATACAAGTCCAAAACCATCACCAGGTAAGGCTCCGCCCTTCCTATTGGTGGACTGGTCTGATATTATTTGTAACGACTTGGCCAAAACTCCTCCCACTGAGGTATTGTTCGCTTTAATGTGGAACATTGCACGGTTTTGTCCCCCGATGCAACAGCTTCTTAGTAGGTCACCCATCTTAGGATTGCTCCAGCTTGAGTATCCTTAACTTTGAAGTTTCAATGTACTTCAAGTCACTACATTAACAAGCACCTCGATGATTTCGATTTTCATTACCTAACATGTAAGGGGTATTACAATACATCATCACAGCTGTTCATAAATCTGCTTCTTCTAGAACCGCATGCCAATGATAAGAATTAAGTTACTGGGTCTTTGACCCATAGCCGAGCCCAAGGAGTAGAGGAGTTGGCAAGGTGAATCCTCTTACTCCAACCGACTCTTGCTGAATCCGAGTATCTCTTTGCCGTGCCACTCTGCATGTTGAGCAGAATGATTGCTCATATCTTGGAGATTGTGTACCGAATTGAAGAATATTGAGACATTTACCAAATTTCGCATGCTTACTCACTCATGTCTGAGCCAATCACTTGCACAGCATCACCCTTACCAAGAGGCTGAGAGAGAGACCTTGAACTAATCCTCAATCATCCCTACTCATATAAGTAATCTAAACTCTTTTATCTGCATCTTTCAATGGTATCACCAATACATCTCCACCATATGTACTAGACTATGTATAGAATCTGTTACACTAATTATTCTTTTTCTTAAATGTTCATTTTTACCTTTTCTATTTTTTTTACATTACTTTTTTGGAAAATACCCTTTTTATCTTTTCCCCTTTTAGGTAAGTTACCCTAACTTATCAAGTATAAATACTGTTGTACTTATAGCCAAAATTATCAAATTACATTAATACACTAAATATTCTTCCTCTGATAAATACTGATTGTTTACTTTCATTTTACTCTTATCCTAACCATTAAGCAAAACTAGGTGGCAAGTAACCTCACTATGACGTACTAATGGAACTTCTAAGGCTATTCATAAGTTTTGCTTACTTTTCATTTACTTTTTTCATTCTTTTGCACATTCCTCAAACCTCCTTTTTAAGCTTTTAGCAAGCTTTGACCCATCCTAACGACTAGCCTTATTTGTTCTTTGTCGTGATACGCATAATCTTGGTATTAGAGTGGAGGTTTTATTTGAATTATAGTAGTTTGTTTCGAAGTTCTATCTATACTTTCTTTTGCTTATGTAAAATTGAGCAAGTTATCATGTTCATTTAGTTGTTGTGTTTATTGGTTGTTGAGCTTCTAGTTTGTGGAAGTGTTTGCTATAACACCTAATTGAAGAGTTTGAAAACTAAAATCTATCAAAGTTAATGACAAAACCAAGCGTTAACATTGATGTTAAGGATGACAATAGTGGTGTTGTCCACCATAGTTGTCAGTCTTAATGTACCCTTAGGAGTAATGACTAGAGACTTGATGAGGTAGCTAGCTTCTTAATAGATTTAACTTGAGTTGTTTATTCATTGGCTTACTAACTTATTGAAGTCACACATAACAATCCACAAGTTGCTCGACTTGCGAGAGGTCAGAACTTAGCTTGACAAGCTCTAGGTGGAGGAGTAGGTGGATGAGTAAGGAGAAAGATTAGCTTAGGAGACACGGGATAAGAGGATGAGGAAGAGTATTATGAAGAAGAAGAGCAAGTTTGAGTAACTAGAGCATTTGATTATGTGAAGCTTCAAATTCTAAGATTCAATAGGTTTGAAAGTGTGAATGAATACTTAGAGTGGGAAGACAAGTGGAGCGTGTGTTTGACTATTACTAATATGAGGATTACAAGAAAGTGAAAACTACTGTTGTTGTGTTTTCCAAATATGTCATCATGTGGTGGAAGAATTTCCAGGTTATGAGGAGACGGGAAGGATATAGAGAGATTAATAATTGGTTTGAGATGAAGAGAATACATAGAAATAGATTTATGCTAGATACTTATTTATAAGATACATTTACTTGGCTTCAAGAGCTAAGATAAGGAGGCTAAACTGTTAGGGAATATGTTTAGGAATTCCAAATGCTTCCGATCTGCTATGAAGTGGAGAAACCACCAACACGAATAATCTCTAGGTATTAAGAGGTGACATTCGAGACATTGTAGAACTCCAAAGATTCACCACAATAGATGAAGCCATTTGAATAGCTCAATGAGTGGAGTGGTAGAAAAGAAGCTGAGTACTTATTAGATTGTTGACTAGTCGACCAGGATAGGGAAGTTACCGAGCTTAATTAAGTACTGAACCAATCCGAAAGGTGGATGTCCAAGATGAATAGAAGGGCTGACCTGACAGTGACGTGCCGACTTGAACTTATGAGAAAGGGCAAGGATCCAGTAGGAAAATGAGCCAAATCAAGTGCTTCAAGTGCTAAAGGTTTGGACATATTAAGGGAGACGTCTTGAAGCTAAAAGTAGAGAGTACTTATGAGGAAACTAAGGAGGAGAGCCTTGCTAAGAAAGAAGTTTCTCATGATAATGAATTGATTGAGGAAGATGTATTTGCCAAGGACTTAAATTAGTTGATCCTGGTTAACCAACGTGCAATCAACTTGGAAACCTCACACGAGGAAGAGTAAAGAGAGAACTTGTTTCATGTCACTTGTAGGGTGAATGATCAGGTTAGTACGCTAATTGTGGATAGTAGAAGTTACACTAATGTGACATTAGTCAATCTGATCACAAGGTTGAAGTTATTGACTATTGTACACTAAGGCCATATAAGTTACATTGGCTGAGTGAGAAGGAAGCACTATATATCACTCGACAAGTACTACTGTTGATCATTATAAAAAATTACTTTAACGATATTCTCTACGATGTACTACCCATGTGCGCCTTACACGTATTACTTAGCCTACCATAGCTGTTTGATAGAAGAGTTATCCATGACAAATATAGGAACACATACGTGTTCGAGAAGGATGACTAGAAGATTACACTAAACTCGATGCTGCCAAGTGAAGTTAACAATCTGTAGGTTAAACTTGCTCATAGATTGAAGAAGACTCTGATGATGAGTAAAGTTGACCTTTGAGAGGCCATCATTGTCAACAAGTTGACCCTCATATTGGTCGGGCATCTAGTAAAATTGAAGGAGCATGTTGAACTACCCTTAGAAGTGAGAGTGTTGCTAGATGAATATGTTGATCTGTTCTTAGAACAGTTACTTGAGGGGTTGCCTCCGATACAAGGCATAGAACATTGCATTGACTTAATACCCGACATTGCCCTGCTAAATAAGCTAGCTTATTGGATGAGTCATGAACAAGCTTTTAATCTCTAATGATAAGTTAATAAACTACTAGAGAGAGGTTATGTTAGGGAAAGCCTTAGCCCTTGTGCTATTCCGACACTTTTAGTACCAAAAAAGGATGGTAGCTAGTGGATGTGTGTTGACAGCTAAGTGGTAAACAAGATAACGATCAAATACAGGCATCCTATTCTCATATTAGAAGACATGCTGGATGAATTGAGTGGGGCTAAGATCTTTAGCAAGATCGATCTACAGTCTGGCTACCATCAAATTTACATGAGGTCAGGAGATGAGTAGAAAACTGCATTCAAAACATGGCATGGACCCTATGAGTAGATAGTCATGCCATTTGGCTTGTTGAATGTCTTGAGCACTTTCATGCAATTGATGAACCACGTGTTAAGAAATCTGATGGGGAAGTGTATTGTGGTGTACTTTGATGACATCTTGGTTTATAGTGTCAACATGTTGAGTTACTATAAACATCTCCATATTGTGTTGAATGTCCTTAATGCTAAGAGATTATTTGGCAACCTTAAGAAATGTTGCTTTTGCTAAGAGGAAGTGGTATTCTTAGGCTATGTAGTAAGCAAAGAAGGCTTATGATTGGACAATGAGAAGATTTAAGCAATTATCGAGTGGTCGAATCCAACTACTTATATTGAGATGAGAAGTTTCCATGGACTAGCTTCTTTCTATAAAAGATTTATAAGGAATTTCAGTACCCTTACCACACCCCTTATTAAGCTAGTAAAAAAGAACATCGACTTCCGATGTAAAGAAAAGGAGAAGAGAAGTTTTGCTGAGATAAAGGAAAGGTTGACCTCCGCCCTTATACTAGCTATACTGACTTCAAGAAAATATTTGAGTTGGAATGTAATGCGTTGGGCATTGGGATAGGCGCTGTCTTGATGTAGAAAGTTTAACCAATTACCTACCATAGTGAGAAGCTTAGTGGACCTTAACTAAATAACTCTATATATGACAAAGAACTCTTGGTGCTGATCTAAGCATTGCAAGTGTAGCAACATTATCTATTGCTGAAAGAATTTATCAACTATATTAACCATGAATCTCTAAGGCAATTCTAAAGTTAGATGAAGTTGTCGAAGCAGCATGCGAGATGGGTCAAATTCCTCAAAGGATTTAATTTTGTAATAAAATACAAACAAGGAAAAAGCAATGTAGTTACCTATGCTCTTTTAAGAAGACGTGTGCTATTTACTGAACTATAGATGAGATTGTTTGGGTTTACAAGCATTAAGGAACAGTATACTAGGGATCTACACTTTAGATCCATACTTGTGTGTTTTGTTAATGAAAGGACCGTAGATGAGTATCATGTGAAAGATGGATACTTGTTCTAAGGAGGGAAATTATGCGTGCCAACCTGTTCACTAAGGGAATTACTAATTAGGGAAGCCTATAGTGGAGGACTCTCCAGACATTTTAAGGAGAAAAGGACCTATGAACTATTGAATGGTCATTTCTTTTAACTAAGAATGAGACGTAATGTACACTGAGTTGTAGAAGGTTGTGCCATGTGGAAGAGAGCTAAATGCTGAGTCAAGTAAGGGAAAGCAATGCTTTTGCTTATTTCAACGAGACCATAGGTTTAGTTGAGCATGGACTATATGGCATGCTAAGGAGTGTAGTATCAAACAGAGACCTGAAGTTCTTGAGTAATTTTTGGAGAAATCTATGGCAATGAATGGGGACCAAACTACTATTTAGTACTCCCTATCACCTTCAAACAGAGGTAGTCAACCGTACTTTAGGATTGCTACTTTGAGCTATAATAGGTAAGAACTTAGCCGATTAGGATGTCTGCTTGCTAGTAGTTGAATTCACTTACAATTGGATAGTATACGACACCACTAAATAGACTCCCTTCGAAGTTGTCTATGGTTTTAATCCCGAGTTACCTTTCGATCATACCCTTATACTTGTATTTGAGCAAAAAGACCCTAATGTGAGAGCTTGAGCACAGTCCCTTCAATACTACAACAAAGTTATTCAACAGATTGAATAAGCTACAAGAAAAAAGTGAGAGAAGGTTAAGGCATGAAAGATGAAATAGTTTCGACTAAGAGACTTAGTATAGCTGCACCTTAGCAAGGAAAGGTTTCCTAATAAGAAGAAGAACAAACTATCCACGAGAGCTAAAGGACCTTTTAGAATCCTCAAGAAGATTAATGATAAGGCCTACAGGTTGGAGTTGCCTGAAGACTATGGAGTTTCTGATACCTTTAATATTGCTAACCTCAGTCCATATCACCTTGATAGACAACTAATCAAAGACTATTTAGATTTGATCCTAAATTCAAATCAATCTTGAGGGAATGATAGGAATCAAGTTATTAGACCTTTAACCTGTAGCTGAACTCGAAGACTAGAGGGGCTAGCAAGGCAAATCCTCTTACTCTAGTTGACTCTTACCAAAGTCAAGTATCTCTTTACCGAGCCATTCTACATGCCGAGCCGAATGACTGCCTATCTCTCGAAGATTGTGTGCCAAATTGAAGAATGCCGAGACATTTACCAAACCTCGTACGCTTATTCACTTATGTCCGAGCCGACCACTTACTTAACATCACCCTTACCGAGAGACCAAAAGAGAGACCCTAGACTAATCTTTAGTCACCCCTACTTAGACAAGCAATCCGATCTTACTCTTTTATCTACATCCTCTAATGACCTCACCAATATATCTTCGCCACGTGTATAGGACCATGTATAAAATCTATTACACTAATTATTGTTTTTCTTAAATATTCATTTTTACCCTATGTATTCTTTATACATTACTTCTTTAGGAAATACCCTTTTTGTCTTTTCTCATTTTAGGTAAGTTACTCTAACTTATTGGATATAAATACTCTTGTACTTGTAGTCAGAATCATTAGATTACCATTAATACATTGAATATTCTTTCTTTTATAAACACCGATTGTTTTGCTTTCATTTTACTCTTACCCTAACCTTTAAACTAAGCTAGGTGGCGAGTAACCTCACCGGTCTAATTCGTACGTTATATTGATTTGTGCGTGAGTCCCTAGAAGTTCCATTAGTATATCATATCCTTTGAAGTTGTTTATGGGTTTTACTTACTTTTCTTTCACATTTTTCATTCTAACACACATTCCCCATCATCGTTTTCAAGCTTTCTGTAAGCTTAGACCTACCCATCCTAACGACCAGCTTTGTTTGTTCTTAGTCGTAGTACACATCAGCATGCCCATCTTAAATTCATCACTGAAACTCCTTTTACCATCATTCATGCTCTCCTCATATAGTACAAGTCCATCTCCAACACTTACTGTATAAAACGGCACAGGTTTTGAACTTCCAACTTTATCCATATCTGTGGTCAACTCATGTCTCCAATCGTTTCTCCAACACCGGCCTTGAGCTTATTTCATTTCCTAGGGCCACCCTTCGTTTCCACCACTATCATCAATAGAGTTGGTATCATCAGAATCTTTATCAATTTCCTTATAAGCTAGTTCATTCTCCACATCCGTATCCTTATTAGATTTACTCGTGATGAATATGTTAGCTTGGCGAGGCTTGTGACTGTTGTTTGGTTCGTTAGTAGGTGGAATTGGTTAAGATTCAAATAACTAAGTTTTAACTTGATACCTAACATTTCTTTTAGGTCCTCCTAAAACCTGTAATTAGATGTTGTAGAGATATTGATTCCATGAACTTCAACATAAATCTCTATCAAACCACATACTCCACTACATCCTTGAAAGGATGCTAACATCTATTATACATTGTAGTCGTCGTTTATAGGCACAGCATAGTATACACCCTCAAAGTCTCCTATAAGAGGACACTTATAAATCGATTTGACTTAGTGAGTGCTTATATCAACCTAAAGCCGATTACATATTAAGCCCACCAATTGATCATAGGTTAAACCAACTAGAACCTTGACTTTATCAAGCATTTGTCGTAACGCATCCCATCCTCCCCTTCCATAATGTTTCCTTTAGTGCAATAAACAACTCTTATATTATCCATTTCCAAAACTGTTCATCACAACAACTTCATAAAATTCACAACATCAATAAAATCCATGTGTCATATTAAATCACTAATTAACACTTAGAATGTTGAAACCATATTCAACAATACCCTCACATTTCCACAAAAGTACACTCCAGTAACATATACTCCATAGAATTTAATTAATCATGTTCCACATTTATTCACCAAAGTACTAATATCGTGACGATATTCAAACTTAAACAAGTCATCAACACTTTACTAAAATATAATCTTTATAATGTCATAATGCTAAACTATCCTACATAATTAAGTACGTATATAATATAGCTACTTTCACAAATGTAGTGTAATATATGCATCGACACGGCTATATTCTACAATTGTAGAAATGTATAAGTGAAAAATAATGAAAAAAATTGCACCTTTTCCTTCCTTGGATGGAGAGAGAGATACTGATGTAATGGCAATTATTTGGTTGAGATCTCGGGAAATTGATGTCATGATGTGATGTATGTCCAACTATGAACTCAAATCTATAGTTTACTAGAGAAAAAAGGATGTAAAATTGGTGTTTCAAGATGTGGGCATACGAGGGTTTTGGGGTTTAGAGAGAGAGATTGCAGTATTTTTGTTTGGCAAAGAAACAAGAAGAAGAAGGTACTACTAGGTTTTAAGGTCAATGAAATTGTATCTTCAAGAGGCAAAGAGATGATTTTGGTAGAAATCGTCTTTTAAAGAAGCGATTTCAATTATGTTGAAATCTTTCCTTCAAAAAGTGATTTCAATACAATTAAAAATTGCTTTTTTAAGAGACAATTTTAAGTAGGGTACTCTTAGGATTGGAACAATACTTTTGTAATAATTTCTTTTTTTACATTTTTAATTTTCTTTCCCCTCATGAAATAAGTGAAAAAAGGAAAGTAGTTGATCTAAACAATTCAACCGTTGTCAAAGTCATATCAATGGAGTTATCAAGAGAGCATTGTCAATGTAGGTTAAGCTTGATACTCAACTATTATGCCAAGAGATGTTGAGGTAACCACAAGTTTGAATCAACTTCAGCAATCCAAGTATTAAACAAGGCATGACATGTTTCAATAATGCCTCTTATGCTATTCAATTATGTGAAAAGAAAAGAGAAAAACGGGGCTATTTACATCTTAAAGGTATTTCCACTAACCTTAATATTTCAGACTATCATTGAATATGGACAAAGCAGGCTTTTCTACGAAATATTATGCTTGGTCTTACTCATCACATGACGGGATCACCCAAATAAGTTGGAAGACTCTCAGCGCGATTTACAGCTCAATCAAGCAGCATTGAAATCATGATTTAATTTGAGTACTTCAAGATTGAAGCTCTAGTTTGAGGAAAAAAATAATAATGATTCATGCCTAATGTCCAATGAAGGAAACATTAACAAATAAAAGTAAAGCTAGCTCGGGAGACATACACTCCATATAGGTAAAGCGAAGAAGGTGAATAATTTCGCACGGTTATCTCAAGGGCAATGAAGCTTCAGCAGCATGAAGTGACACGAGTAAATAGTGCAATAATTCGCATTCTATGGTATTGTCTAATCACTCCACAGCAGCTAGACTTTTATATTATAAGTTGTTAAAGTAATGAAGTTCTTACCTATATATAAACGTGCCAATAGCAGTATGACTACTTTAAAGTGCATGCATGCTAAGCAACTTCTTAGTCGCCAAAAGGTCTAACTCGCTGTCTAATTCCCTTCGGCTATACCTAAAGGACTTTGGATTGAGGGCAAAATATATTCATAGATTTTGAGCCTAATAATTAAAATTAATTTCACTTTTCAAATTAAGATGATAGAGCTTAGATAATCAATCTCATATATTCTAAAGATGGTTAAGGGAGATTTCATATAGTAAGTATAAATTAAGGTTTATTAAATCGATCTATGCGATCTAATCTTTATTAGTTTGACCTATATTAAGAAAATAAGCCATTATTGAACTTAAACCCATGAAAAAGCCCAATTTGAGGTTCATGAGAAGAAGTGATCAACTTTAGCCCTTGATTATTATTATAATTTAATGGATGAAATCAATAACCAACTTCTATAAATACCCCATCCCCTCCCTCATTTAGATGAAAAAAAATTCTAATTGATGCCGTTATTCTACTAAACTTCTCACTAAGATGAATCAAACAATTAATTCCCTTAAGAACATATTCCTTGTGCATCACAAATAGTAGAATTTAATGCTATTTAGCTCCATCACCTTTTCATCTTATATTAAAGTCCTATTAAGATTACTTATTCTTTACCCCTTCAATTTTTACTTGATCATCTTATAAATATTACTTAAGTCAAGTCATTTCTTGTAATTACGTGTAGTGCATTCATTATGCATTATGCACACGACCTTCACATTCGAGCTATTATACCCATAATATACTTTTTGTTTGAATCTTTATAATTGCTTCATTGATTAGTATAACAACAGATTACTTTTAAAATTGTATTACTTTCAATTGAAAGGTTTTCATATTTCCTATTTCTATTATATATGTAATTATTTAAATTGTCAATGTCATCTTTTAGAATTACGATGGAACCAAATAAAAAATCAGCAATTTTACCTTTTTTCTTTCCATAACAACTTCACCATTTACAAATCAACAATTCGAAAATTTTTTTTCGAAGAATTTATTATTGAACTCAAGGACAAACTATGCCTACCCAACAATGACATACTCATTTTGTAATACGTTGATTGGATTATTAGACAAATGTAATTTAAGAAATAAATAGGTTAGCTTAGAGCACATCTTTGATAGAGTTTAGAGGATTTTTTTTTTTTTGGCAAAATAGATAATATTACTCAATAATTATCTTATATTTTAAATTTAATTGTAACGCTAAATTAAATCCTTACACGCGCGTCTGCTTTTTTAATACACCGATTCGGGAGTGGATTTCGGAGGCTAGAACAATCAAAACACGTGAACTACTATTTATCTACTTTAATATATCTGGCACTTCTGATGTTAGCATAACACCCATAAAAAAAAAAAAGCCGAATCAGTCGTTACAGAGTTTCGGAGCAAAGTTTTGTTACATTTACAATTTTTCGATTCTCTTCAACTGAATTATCTGACTGTAATTTTCACGTTTGTTGCGACATCCACCCTTCCGCATGTTACATACACACACACAAACACAATGCACCACCTTTCAAACTCCATACGACATCCTAGTTTCTCATCCCTCCTCAGCCTCAGGCTCCACCTTCCAATCCACCATTCTCATTCTCTTTCTCTCTCCACCTCATCCCTCCTCCAAACCTTAAACGACAACGACCCCACCGGAAGCGACATCCCGCTTGATTCAACCGATGTTGTTTCATCAAACAAGAAGATCGCCCATTACATTAGACTTGGTGACCTGGATTCTGCTATGAGGGTTTTTAATTCCATGAAAGTGAAAACGATTGTCACTTGGAACTCAATCCTATCAGGGTTTTGTCAAACACCTGGGAAATTCAAAGAAGCTCGCCAACTGTTCCGTGAAATTCCCGACCCAGATTGTTTCTCCTATAACATAATGCTTGGTTGCTATAATAAATATTTTGGGGCTAATGTCGCGCGGGCTTACTTTGATAAGATGCCTCTAAAGGATGTTGTCTCATGGAATACTGTCCTTTCGGGTTATCTGGAGAAGGGGGAGGTGGGCAAAGCTTGGGAGTTGTTTTCGATTATGCCTGAGAAAAACGGTGTTTCGTGGAGTGCTATGATTTCAGGATATGTGAAGTGTGGTGATATTGTGATGGCGGCATGGTTGTTTGAGGCTGCGCCTGTTAAGAGTGTGGTGACGTGGACTGCGATGATCAATGGGTATATGAAGGCTGGGATGGTGGGGCTTGCGGAGAAGTTGTTTGAAGAGATGCCAGAGAAAAATGTAGTGACTTGGAACGCTGTTATTGCCGGTTATGTTGAAAATAATCATGCGGAGGACAGTTTGAAGGTTTTCAAAAGAATGTTAGAAATAGGAGTTAGGCCGAATTCATCTACATTGTGTAGTGCTCTGTTATGTTCTAGAGACTTGTCCGTCTTGCAGTTAGGTAAGCAAATTCATCAGTTGTCGAGTAAAAGTCCTTTAATTGGTGATGCAACCGTTGGGACTTCGTTGATTAGCATGTATTGCAAGAGCGGAGATTTAGAGGATGCTTGGAAGTTGTTCCTTGAGTTGCCACAAAGCGATATTGTTATGTACAATGCAATGATAAGTGGGCATGCCCAATTCGGAGCATGGAAAGTGACCTTAGAATTGTTTGATGAATTGATAAGCAAAGGAATGAAGCCAGATTGGATTACTTTTGTAGGGGTTTTACTGGCCTGCAACCATGCAGGGATTGTGGATCAGGGAGTGAAATATTTTGGTTCTATGGAGAAAGAATATGGAGTTGAGAAGAAGCTGGATCATTGCACATGTATGGTTGACCTTCTTGGTCGAGCTGGAAAACTAGATGAAGCAGTGGACTTGATTAACAAGATGCCTTTTGAACCAAATGTTGCCATATTTTCAACCCTTCTTGGTGCTTGCAGGATCCATAAGAATGTGGAGCTCGCTGAATTTGCTGCGAAGAGCTTGCTTGATCTTGACCCTGCAAGCGAAACTGCTTATGTTCAACTTGCAAATGTTTATGCAGCAATGAAAAGGTGGGATCAAGCTGCTAGTGTTCGGAAAACAATGCGGGCAAATAGGGTGATCAAAACCCCTGGTTATAGCTGGCTAGAGATAAAAAGTGAAGTTCATCTGTTCAGATCTGGAGATAGGACTCATTCTGAGCTGACCTTAATACATGCTAAACTAAGTGAGTTAGACAAGAAAATGAAATTGGCAGGATATGTGCCAGATCTTGAGTATGCACTTTATGATTTGGGAGAGAAGCAGAAAGAACAGCTTCTTCTATGGCATAGTGAAAAGTTGGCTATTGCTTTTGGGCTCCTAAAGCTGCCAAGAGGAGTGCCTATTCGGGTATTTAAGAACTTGAGAGTATGTGGTGATTGTCATTCTGCCATAAAATACATATCAGCTATTGAAGGGGCAGAGATTATTATCAGAGATACCACAAGATTTCATCATTTCAAGAATGGAATCTGTTCTTGTGGAGACTATTGGTAGGGAAAGTAATGTGAAGGTTTCATTTAGGTGCTCATCCAAACATCTTTGTGACAATCTGAGCACAGGCAATCATTTGGTTGATGGACTCCAAATTGTAAGCATTGGATGACGGTTAAAGCTTCAGTCAGCTTGAATTGGCTTTATTGCCATTAGTGATTGAGGAAAGGATTTGATATTGTCCAGCCAAAGTTAGGCTGCCAAATTCAAGAGGTCATGGAGCCACTGTGCAATTTAACTGTGACAGTATGCAGGAGATGAAAACCAATCAATTTTGGTTAAATAGATGGCCTGGAGTGGGTGTAAAGATGGAAATTCATGCCTTCGCACACCCTGGTTATCCCGGTGTGTATGGGACTATAGTCAGGATGGATCCGAAGGAGGTGGGCATAGCATAGATTCAAGCTGCTATGACCAGAGAGAGATTGTGTTCAAATTTCATCTATACTATGTTATAAAGCATGAAGGAAGTAATTATCTGATGTAAAGTTCAAGGAGGATCTTCAAAAGCAGCGATTAGGTTATTCATAACCCGTAGGCTCTCTCAAAGGACATAAACGTACAGCAACCTGAGAGGAGCTGCCTCGGATAGATTGCATGGTGGGAGTTGCTGGGACAGTTTATAGCTCATGGCGTTAGGAAAGTGGGAAGAATCAGACAGATCAGCAAAATAACTCGACAAAAATTTCATTTTCATTTTTTTTCCCTTTTTTGGTACAAAAGAAATTCAAGCTGAAGGAAAGAAAAAGATTGAACACAACCATTTAAGACTAAAATAATAAAATTTGTGCTATAAATAAAATAATTCTTGTAAAAAAAAGATCTTGTATCTTGTTGTACTGTCAAGATTCTTTATTTTGAACATTTTGGTAGTTATGCATTCTTACATATCCTTTAGTTTTAGATTGCTTATTAATTAAAAGCAGTATTCCCCCTTAATGTGAAAAGCTATATAATAAAATACTACAAGACATCAAATTTTTATTGCAGATATGCTATACATAAGGCTCTACAACGAAGCTATTTTAAAATTTTGAGTCAGCAAAAGTATAAAGATGTTCATTTATAGAAAAAAAGGATTTACTTTTATAACATGGTGAAAGTATTTGTAAAGTGTTCTTGTACTATATATAGGCATAACAACTGTGAAGGATCCTACCATAGTACTTGACACAAAAGAAAAACATAACAAAACAAATAAATCTCTAATCTAGCTTAATCTCCCATTTTCTCAGTGTAGTTCCCATCCATAAGTATCTTCACATTATCACAATTGGTTGGATAGTGACTTGCAAAAGAATTTAGAAGGGGATGAGCAAATTGTAATTCGCTAAGGAGAAGGGCATAAGTGCTATCTTATATACACAATAGTGAGCAAGGTTTTTAAGCAATTATTATTCGAAATACGAGTTGCAAGTTCAATTGAATGAGTAATAGCTTAGAATATACTTAGCCCTAAGTTAAATTTAGTTAGCCATTTTCGAAGTTTGGTCGATTGAATTACAAACTTAGTGTCTTTCTTGTTTTTCAACACTAGTGAAGTTTTTCTGCAAAATGATTTGAATATTCCTTTGCATGATCTTGTCTTCTGAAATTTAGTCTTCTCTTTCTTGATTACTACTAAGGAATATCTAACGATATGATCGCTTTGTATAATCTAGTTGTATTTTAATGAATTTTGGATTATCTCCTAACTATTGTGAAGTTTTGGATAATCTAGTGAAGTTTTTCTCCAAAATGATTTGAATATCCCTTCGCATGATCTTGTCTTCTGAAATTTAGTCTTTTCTTTCTTGATTTCTACTAAGGAATATCTAACGATATGATCGCTTTGTATAATCTAGTTGTATTTCAATGAATTTTGGATTATCTCTTAACTATTAACAGCAATTCTATAATTATTTCATGATAACACTTCTTATCTTTTACGATCTAATAGCTTAGGATAGTGTATAGTCCTTGATTTATTTATTGATCTTAAAGGAAATGGCTAAGATTAAATCAATAATAACCTTAAAAGAATTGTACCTTTCTTTTCAAAATTAGTTATTTAGTGACCTAAAATGGTTTATTTTTCTAAAGAGACATTTGGGGTTGACAATCTAAAAGGAAAGAAAAGAAAAGAAAAAAGAAGAAGGAAAGAATACAATTTGTGTGAAATCTTATTGACTTAACATTGTCCTAACGTTTTTCTTGCTACTAATCTCCTTAAGCACATAGTTGAGGATTTTATAATAGAAGAATTATTAATTTCCAATCCATAATAGTGTACAATAAAGGTTATTAAAAGTTTTACCTATTGAATTTCCTTCATAATTAGTATGGTATATATTTACATAAAGTGGGCCAAAACCCCCTCATTAAGTATTTCAATCTTTAGGTCAAAATCACTTAATTAATATGATTGACTATTGATATCTTTGAAGAAATTTTTATCCCTTAATAGGAGTAAAATCTTTTAAGAGATTTATATCCTTTAATCAATGGGATTGATATCTTTGAACCAATTTATTAGTTTGATGTTCCATAATTAGTCCAAACTTTGCAATGGATATAGCCTCATAATCCATGTTTAAAACCACATTAAAATTTATAACATTTAAGTAATTTCAATTTATCCGTTTATCACATAATCAATTGAAAATAATTGAGATGATTCTGAATATATCAAAATCATTGTTCAATGGTTTTCACAAGAAATTACTACATCAAAACTCTAAATGAACACTCAAATCCATATTCCAATAACATTACATGTGCCAATTACACTATTAATGGTCATGCCTTGAGGTGGGAAAGTTTTAATATTCCTATCATGTAAACCATGTTAAGATAGAAGTTATCATCTCAGTTACTATTATAGACTTGATTTATATAAGGCATCCATGACTAATCTTTTTTAAAGTAAATAGTTTATATAAAAAAATTATTATTTTCTTTACGGAAGTCTTAGAACATATATTGAAACTTAGGTAATTGAAGCATTACTTACATGACTTAGAACTTAGGTTATTAAAACATTCACTCAACTTGACACCAAAAGATCAAAATAAAAATTACAAGCTCTAAAAGTTTAGTTGTTCTTTAGTTTGATTCCTTATTCCCTAGGATCAAATAATGAATAACCTCAGGGTAGCTATATTACAACAACTAGTCAGCACTTACACAAAAATTTATAGGTATGTGAGAAATAGATTAGTTAGTAAACTGGGATCGAGATATAAGACTATACATTAAGTAGAAATAAGGTTATCAAATAGTTATTTAAATATTATGCAACAAATAAATGCTATTGCATGGTATTATCCAATCCATTGTGAGATTATAGAAATTTTACCTACTCTAATTTGAGTTTGAGGAGTTTCAACATATATGTAACAACTCACGATGAAACCTAAGTTTTTACAATAGAGACATTCTTCCTTTCATAACTACCTTTGAACCATTACCTTCATCCTTATGGCAACCTCCTCCCTCTTCATTTAGTTTGACTAAGGATGAAGAAGGAAACATTTCAATTATCCCTTTCACCCTTCTAAGGGGTCAGCATTTGGTTAGAGAATTCTAAGAGTCCCCTAATAGGTTGCAATGTATGTCTGGTTAAGCTTTCAAGTTGAATATCATTAAGTCTAGTTTAAGGTTATCAATAAATTCCATGTAGTACAAACAATTTCAATCCAAAATAGCAAACATGATGTTACTTGAAGCTCAATTATCACAAGGGCTTATTGTAGGATTGAAAATTGGTCCTTTGAACTATCGAAGAAAGTAGAAATGGTTTAGTTCGTCCTTTCCTATAGCTTCATGAGGGTGCTTGTTGAATATAACCTACCAATGAACTCTGCACGACTTAGTCTCAACTTGATATGATGCATAAGCAAAGAACTAAGGTCCACTCTTTATTAACCTCGAGCTCTTAGTAAAGATAAGATAAGAATGAGGGGCTATAACTTGAGAGGGTTGCTTATAAGACATAAGAGAGAATATTCATTAATAGTATAATGATGATCATTCCAACTACAAATGATAGGACTATTTATAGTAAGTCCCTTCGACAATAAGGAAGGGCGTGAAATTACATAGGGGTAATACAAAGTAAAGAAACCTAATACATTGCCAAAAGGGGGAAATGGAATAATTACGATAAAGAGAATATAGTATAATGTTAAAAAAAGTAGAGCCAAGTAATGTATTGTCATTCCCTTCGTACATAGGGCAATGAAGTACTGGGGCTAAGCTGTTTGAGCGAAGATACAAGTTAGTAGGAATAAGTAAGGAGGCTAGCATTCAAGTCCTCAAGATGTGATAGGTCGGTACTTGAGTCCTCAGCACTAGGTTAGTTTGCATTAGGATGCTCAACACTTGTCAAGTTATCTATACTAGAAGTGTTTATAAGATTGACATTAGGATGCTTCCGAACTAGGCATTCAAGGAGTTTAACAATAAGCTTTCCTGGTACTGGAATTCATCATGGCCAAGTTGAGGAGATAGAATCCTCTTTACAAGATTTTGTAAGCCCTTGAGTCGAATTCGGGTAAAGGGTTCGAAGGTCAGCATTCCATCAAAGCTAGTAGTATATAAATAAGCTTAGAGACACATGGGCATGAACACAATTAAGCTACTTATAAGCACAACCAAGTTTAATCTTAAGCCTCCAAATACTATAAAACAATACTTTGAAATATAGTTAAATATTGATCCTAAACATACCTAAACTTTTCATTTGCTCACAAAGGTATGACTTGTAATATGCCATCATCACTAGTCCTTGTAATAAAAAATGTCATGTTAGTGTTCATATAATTACTATATATGAGCTTTATTTTGTAACTCAGTTTATTAATACAAGTTTAAGCTTCTTCTATACCTAATTGTCTACGTTTAGGTCACTAGTTATGAGTATTGCTTTTAACTAGTCTTTAATTTAATTTTTGATTTAGTCTTTGATTATAGTTTATCCAAAAAACCTAAGAATATCTTTCAACCCAATCTCTAAAGTTTAACGAACTACATTTTTGGCCAACACTACATTTTAACATATATACCTAGTTTCTAATTGATTTCTTGGTTCATCATATACACCTAGTCTCTAATCAAGCCTCTAAATAAGCCTCTAATCAAAATGTACTCTACATTTTAACAATAATTCCCATGTTTTTCAGTCCTATCCTGAATCGAGATATACCATATAGCCCAAAACCACTTTAGTTTAAATCAAACTTCACCCTGCTTCATTATTTACATACTTCATATATTACTTATATTTCAACACCAAGTTTACAAAATTCAAATCTAACACTTTGAGCACTACAAATTTAATCCCTTAACATCATTTATTATTACAAGATACAAAAAACCTACTAAATTAGAATCTAGGTTAGATTTTTGGAAAAGCATTAAGTGCACTTAAGAAAAATAGCTATTTAATAGGATTTTAAGTCTAATAATTAGATGAAAATTTATGAAATAGTTTTTACAAAAAACTCTTCCTAGCAATTTTATACATATTATAGATACTCTATATAAAAATTTTGGAGTCGAAACAATATCATTAAGGGTTTTAAAATTGAAAGAGAAATTGACTCGGTTTTAGTCATTTCTTAAGGAACATATTTTTACACTAAAAATTTGGCAAAATTGGTTTGATTTTTGATCTAGACATAAAATTACATAAGAAAACCAAAATTCATAATTTTTAGACATGATTTAGTATTTTTAATAAATTTTTGAAAATCGGATAAGAAATTTCGACTCACCAACGATCCAAACTCTGGTCACTAGTAATGCCACAATCTTATTGACAATACCAGGCGTTACCTCCCTTATTAGGTAGTGGTGGCGGCCGTCCTCTTCCAAGTCACTTGTAGCTCATTGCATCATGTTTAAGCCTCTTTTTGTAGAATTCTTTATATTTTTTCCTAAATAAATTTTTCATGTTTTCTCTACTCCTTACCATTTTTTCTAGGTTCTAAGATGTCCAAATGAGTTAGTGGAGTAAGTACTTGAATTTATAAAGATAGCTTGAGGTGGTGGAGATTTTTATTACTTGCCAAATGTCTAATAATACTCTTAATCCACTAACTTATCTCTATCTATACCCCTTTAAATGTAATCTAAATTGCACTTTAAGTTACTATACCCTTAGTTTGATTGTCTAAGGATTTGGGGTAATTTTTTTATTAATTTTTTAAATTATTTTGGTGTATTTTATTGTAAATTAAGTATTTTAAGTAATTTCAAGTATATTTTTCCTACATGGGAAATCATATTTAATGCAAATAAACACTCCTAAATATTATTCATGTTACTTTATAATTTTTAATATGTATATAATTTATCTTTAGTGATCCATTAATTATTGAAACCCATTTTATGTGTTTTCGATAAATAATGAATAATACGCATTTATCTTATTCATATATCATTTAATTATTTTGTTGTTTTATTTTTTCTTAAATCCAAACTCGTAAGGTTACTTCCACTATTATTCTAAGCTTCATCATAAAATTTGGCTCGATTGAACAACTTTCACAATCCCCCTACATTATACGTATCAATTTCGTATTGACTAATTGTAAGCTTATTAGCTAAATTTACAAGGTCTTACACTTCATCCCCCTTACAAATACTTTTGTCCTCAAAACCATCTCACTCCAAATCTTGTCCTGAAAGGAGTATATATATCTTCTTGAAGTTACAATCTTTTAAACCATCTTCTAACTAAGCTTTTGAATTTGCCTCTTTGTCTATCTTTTAAGTTCATGTCCTCCTCAAATTCAACCTTTGATATGAATCATAACTTATGATATGAATTTACGAGTACACAGCAAGCATGAACCACAAATGGGTATTTTGAAGTTCAAATGGAAATGAGAAATTAGTAAGTGAAATAGGGTTTTTGGGATGTAAATGTGTATGGATATTACGCACCAAGATACAAACACAATTGGGGATTGAGCTTGAAATGGATTTTGACACAAGTCACGAAAACCAAATCAAGGCTTAAGTTTTAAATAAGGGTTAGATATGACTCACTAACTTGCTCAACTGAAGAGATTTGCCACAATCTTAAGAAGGGGATTGATAAGAACATACTAAAGATTAACGAGCAAAATACACTCAATAATCACTTAAAAGGAGACAAGATAGAAGCAAGCTCACAAGAGAAGTTTCTATGAGAAATATTATTGATGGTTGATGGTAATCTGTTGTCTACTACTTACAAAAGTTACTATTTATAATATATCCTAAAACCCTACTGGCAAAAACGTAAATAGAGTACAAGGCCTTAAATTATAAAGAAGGTCCACAACAAAAGTTAAGGAAAATATTTACAAGTATGCAAAACTGTATACTTAACAAAGAGGTCGGCATGTAGGTCATTTAAGTTTTCCTAGATTGAGTAGCACCTAAATTGAATAAGGTCGACAGTTGGATGTCCTGGTTTGAGTAGGGGTTATTGAGGTCCTACAATTCTTAGTCGAGTTTCTCGTGAAGTCAACCTATAGTTGTCAAGCTCTAGGATTGGTTGACACAAGTTTTCTCATGCTATGTCGAGCTATTCTTTAGACTCGAGTCCTAAGCTATCCAGTCTCTTGGCTTCTTAACACATGACCCTATAGTTGTCAAGCTCTAAAAGTAGTTGGCATTAGTTTTCTCATGCCATGCCAAGCTGTTCTTTGGACTCAAGTCTTAGGTTATTTAGTCTTTAAACTTCTCAACAGATGACAAATTTGATGTTGAGTGGTTTATTTTCTTCTTCTCTACCTTTTGGTATTAGTTTGGCCTTAGTCTAGCCTTGAATAGGGTAAGTCGACCTTAGCTAGGGATAAGTCAGCCTTTGTCTAGAACAAGTTGGCCTTGATTCAAAATAGGTCGGCCTTAGCTAAGGTAAGTCAACCATAGCTTTCATCAAGTTAATGTTGGCTTAAGGATCATTGTAGGCTGATTCCTATCATCTTATATCAATCTTACCTTAACTTCGACACCTAAGTCCTCTAGCCATATTATACCATCCAGCTTACAACGTAGCATCATAGTTATTCACGTGTTTATGTTGTTTTATCTTTTATCTTATTCACTATGTCACCTATTTTGACTTTCATTTGAGATCATTAATCACATTGATCTACCTTATACCATATATCACCAGTCCTTTCCTCTCATTCACACTTTTCTTCTCACAATAGCTATATTACCACCATAGTTATTGATTTATTCCTTCATATAGCCTAGTGCAAGGTTAATAGAAATAGGTTTGGCAAATCTTGAATTTTCTCCATTTTGATCTCAAATGAGATGGTTGATAATTTAGATCAACTCGACTTGGCTAAACTCAATTAAAAAAAAAAAAAACAAATGTGACTCTTAATCATCAAACTCATTAAGAGAAGTGACATTGATGCAAACTCATTAGTTGACAAAACATGATGTGATGTACTTCAATAGTTAACAAAACAAGAGACTTAACAAACAATAGATTTGATTGTCATAGATTTGCCATTTCTTTATTTGATTACCTATTGTTATTGCTCATATGAAATATATTATTTCGTTGTATTACACTTATACCTTTGGTCTACTAGTGGATCCTCTTTCTCAATAGTGATTAACAGTTATATCCATTTTGTCATTGGTCTAACATTTTTAGTATCCATGGAAATTCCTTTTGTAGATATAATATGTTCAAAGAAAGAAATCCTTTTCAATATAGAAATCACATTTTCTTAATTTAACATATAATTTATTATCACTTGATTTCTGCAATGGCAATAGCAAATGCTCTACATGCTCTTCTTTAGTTTTTGAGTAAATTAAAATACTATTAGCAAATAACACAATAATCTTTCTAGATATGGTTATTATATAATATTCAACAAATCCCAAATATAGCTGGTGCATTGGCTAATCCAAAAGGTATCATTAGAAATTTATAGTGTTCATATGGTGCTTTGAACGCAGTTTTAGGGATGTCTGTTTGCTTAATTTGTAATTTTTGATATCCTGACCACAAATCAATTCAAGAAGACTCAATTGCTCCTTGTAACTAATCAAAACATTTGTAAATTCAGGGTAGAAGATATTTATTCTTAATAGTTTATTTATCACCTGGTATTCTGTTTATAGCTTCATAGCACCATATATATTTTCCTTTCAAGTAATAGAGGTGTCCTATGAAGAATACTTAGGCGTATAAATCCCTTATTTGATAGTTTCTTAAAGTTGCTTCTTTAATTTCTAAAGTTCTATTTGTGACACCCAATAGGGAACACCAACTATAGGTTCTATCCTAAGAACTTATTTAATCATAAGGTCCAATTTTTTTATGTGAAGTTACATCAAACAAATCCTCAAGAATACAATTGAACATTTACATACTTCTAATAGACCCAGTACTTTTGGCACTTCCTTTAGTCTTTCATTTGCAATTATCCACAAAACTTCCAATTATCCTCTTCTATCTTTATTTCTTTTATTCTATTGCATTCTTCAATAATGCTTAACTACAGCTTGCTTTTACTATCTTCCCCCGTAACTTTACCTTAATCCTTATCCATGACTTTTTAGGTTAGCTGCTTTTCTATAGCAGAAGTTCTAATCTTGATAAATAGATGTAATTCCCATCATTTTAATTCCTCTTCCACATATACACACTTATCTTTTAAAGAATGGGCACATTAGCATCAATATTGCAATTACAATTTATCATTTTACATATATATCTTTTGAAATATCTATATACTATTCTTATGATTATTAACCATTTTCTTTTATACATAGAGCTTGAGATCTATCTATCTGAATTCAACTTATACCTCAATTGCTACCAAAAAATAAGAAATCAAGATATGTATTGGTCATAAATCTTTCATCAATTTTATCTTCAACTCCAAAGATCACTATAGAGTCATCATGATAATATTCTTCCATCTAATCAGCAAAAATCCTTTTCATCATTTTTTATATCTTCCATAACAAATATATAAGCAATCATAGGAGTATTACTTGGTTCCGTCATATCTCCAATTCCTTACCTAGTTGTGAATAGTGCTTAGAAGAACATCTAATCTTTCAACACTAGTGACTCTTAACCAATTTCATTGTCAAAATTTTATAAATTTTATGATTCTTATTTCTATAGTTAAAGTGTTTCTCTTTTAGTTGAACATAATGTCTAAGAGAGTAACATACTCTCTAATTCCAGCACTTGACATCTTCATCCCTAACATAAAACTCAAACCATGCCTAGACTAGGTAGAATTATTTGCTAGATTACTAGTGGCTTCTTCTTCTAACTGAAACTACTAACATCTAGCTAAGATCTAGTAAGTGAGGGACTTAATTGAAAGCCTCTACTACTCTCTCAACTCCCTTAAACTTGTATTTTTAAATGCTTAACCTTGATTAGCATATCTTATCAATCACCTCATTCATAGGGGTAAAACAATAATCTTCCAACTTATAGTGTATGATAAGGTCAAATCCAATAAGAAATAGTTCCTTCTTTGGTTTGAGAGTATCTTTATATGAGATTGGTATATATGTTGCATCAACTCATTCTTCATAATCTTATATTGAGGCACATTTATACTTTCCTTCTCTATTTCAAATAGTTCTTATAATATCTTTATCTAAACACCTTTATAGAAATGTGCCCTTCTAAATTCACTCATGTACACTTGTTAAGTAATGCTTTCTTTCAATTGCTTAGCTCTAAAGTCCCACCAGACTCATGCTGCTAAATTTAGCATGAAAGCACCATAAACTAATCTTTGATATTTAAGAATTCTAAAGGTTTCAAAGCTTTTCCCTATTTGACTAACCAATTGTCCATCAAAGCAGCTTATCTACCTTACCTTAAAAATACCTTGTTGTTTAGTAAATTCTAACAACTTACCGATTCCTTGAGGTTTATCTGCTCTCTATTCTACTGCTTAAGACCTTATATCCCCTCTATTTTCTCCTATAACAAGTTGTTAGATCAATGTACCTTACTATCATATCATAGAATGTATGCTAATGAATAACTATTTAATAGAATTCTCCTCTTGTAGGAATGGGATATAACTTGCCTAAGTTACTTTTAGGGTAGCGAAGGAGCTTATGATAAAAGGTCTTGATTCCCTTCAAACATTTTATTAAGATTTTCATTTCTATTATAAATCATTACTCAACTTATTAATAATATCTTATGGTACCTACACACATATCCCATCATAAGGTTATCCAATAATATGCCTTTGTTCCCTTTATATAATTTAAGAGACAATGATTCCCTACAACTACACATAAGCACCATAAAATGATATCATCTCATCTACCACAACATAACATAAAGATTCCCATTATCTATCTTATACTTGCTTTACTTCACTTTCGTTTGCTTATGAACTCCAAAAGAAAAAATCACTAACTCATTAATGATTTGGTTCAATACTTAAAGATTTATAACCTGATTATAGTATCATATTACATTAAGCGTTACGAACTTAGTAACTACCCTTATACATACAAATGTTTTACAAGACTAGTCACCAAAATACATTTGATTTTATTATACCTCTAATTGTTAAGTCCAGTAGGATGTTTACAGCATATGCATATAACCAAAAGTTGCATTTTCATCAGGAGCCACAACAATATATACTAAAGGATCAAAAGTATGTTCACATAGGTCAACGAGTAACATGGAATCAAACATTAATGTTTCGTCAAAACAAAACTAGCTATCATAATATATTCTTCATCCAAGTTATCAACAGTAACCATCTATTTACAAGAAAGTTACTCTATGTACCCTTTAGCTAAGCCACCATTATTTCCTCTCATTAATTCAGTACTTAGCTATATTATCTCTGAAATATCAGGAATAGTAATTACTTCATAACCTTTATCTTCATCTAAATCCTTAACTTCATCATTAACTACAATCTTACAAGCTACCATCTTATTTTGTACTATATCAATCTCTGGTTTAGGCTTTAATTGAGTCACTAATATAGGTTTTGATTCATTCTTTGAATTTGCTTC
Organism: Lumnitzera littorea; assembly: GCA_024138015.1. Taxonomy (NCBI): domain Eukaryota; kingdom Viridiplantae; phylum Streptophyta; class Magnoliopsida; order Myrtales; family Combretaceae; genus Lumnitzera; species Lumnitzera littorea. The sequence goes on from JAMXBB010000008.1 coordinate 25,221,236, forward strand.
TAATTACTCTTCTCTAACATTTCTTGCCATTTCATTCATCTCAGCAGTAGTTATCGCTTGCATTACTACAACATACCTATCTTCATTAGGTTCATCCTTTAATTCTACCTTTGGCTCCTCTTTTACAAGTTCCACTTCTATTGGATTTTCCTTTATGTTGCTTTCTAGTTCTTCCTTAACTAACTCACATTTATTTTACATGCACTATTAAGCATCATCTTAGGTTTCTACTAATTGTTAATCTTCTTGTGGCACCTTGAGTACTGTAGGTTTAGGATGAGATTCATTCGACTATTAGGTTATTTTTATGCCTACTCTAGTTGGGTCAGGAAAGCATAGAAACTAATCAATAAACCTTGCAGGTATCGTCTAGGGATGTAAAGTATATTGGTAGGAATATGAGTAATATTATCGAGATATGGTCTCCCTTTTTCTAATCTCGTTAGAAAATATCCTTCTATTATCATTGATGCCACTCATTCGACCCGAGAATGGTAGATAAAGACATCGCTACGATCCCAAGCGAGGACATCTTTATGAGCCTAAGTGAGGACAACCTTACGAGCTTAGGTGAAGGTGTTATTGCAAGCCTCTGAGACTCGATTCATCCTTGATCAAGCACTCATGGGCCTCCTTAGTATCCTTACTCCTCTTTTATCTTTAGCATTGTCACTTAGCTGCAGCTCATTAATTGCCATCTAACATTTATAGTATGGTCAGCACACTTGACAATCTTTAAGGATGTTAGGCTCCCAAATCATGGATGTGGCTGCTAGCATGGTTATGGATGACCACCTCTCAAGGCTACTATGTTAGCTCTATAGCACATATTGCTTGTCAATTGCCAATATGAGCAAACCTTGGAGCTCTATGTGTTAAGGTAATCATATCCTTCTTACACTATAAATAGTGTAAGGGGCCACTAGGTAAAGGATCTAAAATCTCACTCTCCTAGATACATTCACACACTTGGCAAGCATAACCCATAGAGGCCTTAGTGCTTGATTACCTTAATTCCCTTTCTATTCCTATCCTCTTCGTTAACTTGAGCGTTAGAGGGCCCTCATGGTCATACCTCTAAGGGGCTTTTTGCAAGTATCAAGGAGTAAGGAATAAGGAGCCAGGATGACCTGATCAATCCTAAAAACTTGAACACTAACCTGCTTAAGCCCAATTCATCTATTGTTATTCATAGTTGATTCACCAGCAATCAACATAGTTTTTTACTACCCATTTATTGCTACCCACTCTCACTATATTCTTTTGATGTCTACTTTCTTTTAATTATGATGCTTTAAAGTAAGTTCACTAAAACTATGCTTCGATACCAACTTAGAACTATTGTACCCCGAGGTAGTAGAGTTATAACAGTCCCGCAATGTAAATAGTTTTAAGATGGATGCTGACTTCGAAATTGCTATCTTAGACTTGATTTACACAAGGTATCCATGATTAACTCGCTTTAAAGTAAATGGTTTGCATAAAAATATTATTATTTTCTCTACAAAAGTCTTAGAACATATATTGAAATACAGGTAGCTGAAGCATTACTTACATGACTTAGAACATAGGTTATTAAAACATTTACTCAACTTGACACCAAAAGATCAACATCAACAATACAAGCTCTAAAAGTTCAACTGTTCTTTAGTTTGGTTCCTCACTCCCCAAGATCCAATAGTATCTAACCTTAAGATAACTATATCACAACAACTAGTCAACACCTGCACAAAGATCTATAAGGATGTGAGCAACTAACCACTTAATAAGTTAGGATAAAGATATAAGACAATATGTTAAGCACCAATAGAGTTATCAAACAATTATTTAAATGTTAAGCAACAAACAAATGACATCGCATGCATTATTTAGTCCATCATGAGATTGGGGAAATGTTGCTTGCTCTAATCCAAGTTTAAGGAGTTTTAATGTGCATGCAGCAGCTCACAATCAAACCTAGGCTTGTTTAATGGAGACATCTCTTATCTCATGACTTGATAGGAATCAACCCTTCAGACCAATTATGTGTAGTCGAGTTAGAGGACTCCAAGGACTCGCTTGGAGGATACTAGCTTTAGGCCATAGCCAAGATGGGGATTCTTATCTCAAGTTGATCTCCTACCGACCGAACTATCAAATCCTTACATGTATTAGATCCATCCTTGTTCAGCAATAATGCTTTATCCCAAGAGATAGCTTAAGAGTAACTAAGTTGAGCTCCTAATCTGACCACAAGCATCTAACCTCGAATCAAGTTAACTTCTCTTCAGAAGAACTAATTGGTCCTCGACTTGGTCTACATCTGGTCGGCCCTTGACTACAAGTGTTACTCTATTTCTGCTTACCTTGTACCATATTTTTCCCATCCAGATGCTAAGCGACACGTGTCTTCTGACACAGTATTCTAGAATGATTCTTTTTTTTTTTTAAATTGAATATTCTTTATCACTTTTACCCTTTTTAGTATGTCTTATCTAACTCAGTTGTAGAATACCTTTTTGTATTTTCATACATGTAAAGTAACGCTAGTCGGTGGGTATATAAACCCCTACTTTCTTATATGTAGATAACAATCATCTCTCCAATACATAATTATTCATTGAGCAACCTTAGTATTCTCGTTATCATTCAACTCTTATCTATTCCTTTTAGCAAGGGGTAATAGTGCATAACCCTTTAGTTTAGACCAATGCATCATATCCGGTAGATTGTTGGTCGAGTATGATTAAGTGGTGTATTATATCCATTCGGTAGTTGCCCGAACTTTGCTAAAACCCTCATTTTATTTTCTTGCTTTGCTTTACTATAGTGCCTCTTCATGTATTCGACCCTAAGATGCATCGGCTTTGTTGGTATTAGAGCATAGTTCTACGAAGGAGTATATGAATTGCAGTGAAGTTTTGGTTTACTTTACTGTTAGTGGCTGTTGTGTTCTTTCCGTGGCTACTGTAGTGTGCTAGTGTGATAACAAGAGTGGTTTTATTTTTACTCTGTTTCTCATTGCAAAAACAGAGTAAGTTTGTTTCTATTTTATTTGAGTGACTGTTAGGTATTGAAGTTGTTAGCAAGTTATTAATCCATTTGAGAAGTACTGTACCATGTTTGATTCAAGTGTTCAGGGTGTTATTGGTGACTAGAGTAGTGGTGCTCAACATGGTCACGGTAATAATGGTAGTAATATCTTAAGGTTAGTTGATGGTAAACTCGACATACTCATAAACCTTGTTAAGAGTCTAATCACTACAATGTAAGTTAACAAACAACAACCTTAAAGTGTACAGTAGCAAAACCCATAGGAAGACGCCTTTGAGAGACACTATGGCCAAGGTAATCGAATTAATCACCCAATTTGACTGCCATAAGCTGGAATCGTAGCAAACCAAGCTGCTAGACGAAAATTGAAGTTGGAGAAGGTTAGGAAAGATGACGAGGAGCTAGATGTTGAAGGGTTTGGTGAAAAAGGAGAAGTTGATTATTAATTAGCATAGGGACGAAGATGCCAAGTCCCTTGAAGGCTAGACAATGTCAAGGTGTAAGTCCCACCCTTCGGTGGAAGTGGAGATGTAGATGAATACTTGGAGTAGGAAGAAAAGGTCGAGAAAGAATTTTAATATTATGGGTATGACGATGCAATCAAAGTCTAACTTACTTCATTGGAGTTTACTAGGTATGCCACCATGTGGTAGAAGAATCTGAATATAGCTAGAGCAAGAGATGGAGGATGAGGTGTTAGAACTTAGGATGAGATGAAAAGGTTGTTAAGAGGTAGATTTGTGCTTGAGACTTACTTACAAGATACATTTGCAAAGTTGAAGGAGCTTCACTAAGGAAGCTGATCTGTTGATGACTACGTAAGAGAGTTCTAGATGTTAATGATCTAAGCCAACATGGAAGAACCAGAGGCCTATACCATATCATTTTTAGGCTCAAGTATGAGATTCATAATATTGTGGAAGTATAGAGGTTTTATAATTTAGAAGAGGCCATAAAGATAGCATAGAGGGTTGAAAGGTAGAGGAGGAGTGTTCTGAATTGACCTAGGCCAACATTCTTATAAGTCCCAGTACTACACCGACCTGTTCAGGTTGAGATGAGGAGGCCATATAGGGCTAAGGATAGGATTGACTGACCTGATGACAGTTGAGGAAACCAATAAGGCCGAACTAGTCATGTAAGCCGAGCTAAGGTTAGGCCAACCTTGAGAGTATATGAGAAAGGGCAAACCTTCGGATAAAGGACTAGCGAGGTAAAGTGCTTTAAATGCTTGGGCTTCGGACATATGGCCATTGAATGTCCAAACTAATGTGTCATGGTGCTCTAAGGAGATGTAATGGATAGCACTGATGAGAGTGAGCCCGAGAAAGAAGATGTTGGAAAGCCTAAGGTTGAAGAAGAAGAGGAGACTTGTGTTTATACCGACCAGGGAGAAGTAATGACCTTAGTCTTGAGTCGAGTACTGAGTTCCTTGCCAAACCTTAAGGAGGACTAGAGGGAGAATCTGGTCCATACCAAGTGCACCGTTAAAGGCTAATTATGCATGATTATAGTAGATGGAGGAAGTTGTACTAATGTGGTTATGTAATCCTTTATGCAGAGGTTGGGTTTGCCAACCTCAAAGGATCCTTGACCTTATAAGCTGCATTGGCTTCATGATAAGGGTGCTTTGCATGTGACTGAATAAGTGACTGTACCATTTAGTGTTGAGAATGTGTATAGGGACAAATTAGTGTGTGATGTCATTCTTATAGGAGCTTCACATTTGTTGCTTAGATAACCTTGGTATAAGAACACCTATGTCTTTATTAAGGATGGAAGGAAGATTGTGTTGCAACCATTGACCCTATCCTAAGTAAATGAAACCCATAATTAGCTTACTTGAGCTAGTAAGAAGAAGACCTTAGTTATGAGCCAAAGAGAGCTTTAATATGCTAAGAAGGCTGAAGAACCCATGTTCTTGTTGGTTAGAAGGTTGTTGGAGATGCAAGAATTAGAATGTCCCAGAAGAGATCTGAAGCTTACTAAATGAGTTTTCCGACTTGTTTCCAGAAGAATTGCCTAAGGGACTACCACCAGTCCAAGGCATAGAGCACTGTATTGAACTGTAGCTAAGCGCCGCCTTATCGAACCAACTTGCATATAGGGTGAACCCTGAGCAAGCTACCGAGTTGAAATGATAGGTCGATGAACTCATTGAGCATGGGTATGTAAGGGAGAGCATAAGCCCTTGTGTTGTACTAGCTCTGCTCGTTTCGAAGAAAGATGGTTCATGGTACATGTACATCAATAGCAGGGCAATCAATTGAATTACTATCAAGTATTGATACTCGATACTAAGGCTCGATGATTAATCTATGGAGTAGTTGCCACCAAATTCACATGAGGCTGGCCGATGAATGGGAGACTACCTTTAAGACTAGGTATAGACTCTACGAATAACTGGTCATGCCGTTCAGACTCACTAATGCACTAAGCATATTCATGAGGTTAATGAACCATATAATGGACCTCTAATTAGAAGATGTGTGGTCGTGTACTTTGATGACGTCCTGGTATACAGTACCAACCTAAACAAGCATGTTTAACATCTTTGCTAGGTATTTGACATTTTACGAATTGAGAAGTTGTATGGAAATGTGAAGAAGTTTATGTTCTACTAGAGAGAAGTGATATTCTTGGGGTTTGTAATATTAGGGGAAGGAATTCGAGTAGATGAGGAAAAGACCTAAGCTGTTCTGGAATGGCTGATGCTGAAGAATGTCACTAAAGTTCAAAGTTTTCACGGCTTATTTTTCTTCTATAAGGGATTTATTAAGGACTTCAGTAAAATAGCTACCTCATTGATTGAGTTGATAAAGAGGAGTGAAGGATTCAGGTGGAATGACCGAGCTGAACATAGCTTTAGAGCGATCAAGGAAAAACTCAGCTTGGTACCTGTCCTATCACTACTAGATTTTGAAAAGCCCTTCGAATTAAAATGTGATGCATCGAGAGTTGGAATTGGTGTTATCCTGATGCAAGAGCGACGAACCATCCCCTACTACAGTGAGAAACTAAGTGGCCTAATCCTAAACTATTCTATATACGAGAAAGAGTTATACTCTCTTTTTCAAGCCCTTACTGTTTGACAACACTGTTTGTTACCATGAGAGTTTATTATTTACATTGACCACGAATCATTGAAGAATCTTAGGAGTCAAAACAAACTCTCAAAGTGATAGGTTAAGTGGTTAGAGTTTACGGAGGGGTTTTCGTACGTTATGTGATACAAGAAGGGAAGCGCAAATGTGTTCGCCGATACTTTGTGATGATAGCAAACTTTGCTGATTAGCTTGCAAACAAAATTATTGGGATTCTCAGTCATCACTAAGTAGTATGCTACTGACCCTCACTTTAGTCCAGTTGTTGAATAGTGCCGTAAAGGGATAGTTGTTGGAGGATATTATCTTAAGGATGGCTATCTATTTAAGTATTGTAGGCTACGTATTCCAAACTACTCCAAGCGTAAGCTATTAATTAGGGAAGCCTATAGCGGAAGATTATCAAGTTGCTTTGGGGAGACCCAAATAGCCAATTTATTGAAATAGAACTTCTATTGGCTAAGATTGGCCAAGGATATCCATAGGGTAGTTAGCAGTTATGGAGTATGCTAAGGGAAAGAGAGAACCCCATAGAGAGTACATGCCACTATCAGCACTCACTTTACCTTAGGCCAACCTCAGCATGGACTTTATCCTAAGGTTACCTTAGACATCCAGAGGAAAAGATTCTATTTTTGTTGTAGTAGACTGCTTTAGCAAGATGGCACACTTCATTCCATGCCACTAGACTAACAATGCCCTATACATTGCTAATTTGTTTTTGTAGCAGATTGTCCGACTACATGGAGTACTAAGACTATTGTCTCAGATCGAAATACAAAATTTTTAAGCTATTTTTGGAAGACTCTTTAGAGAAAACTTGGAACTAAACTTGTATTCAGCTCCAGTAGCCACCCTTAGATTGATAGCTAGACTAAAGTGGTAAACAGGATACTAGGTAATCTGCTCAGAGCTATTGTGGGAAAGAACTTGAGGAATTGGGATCTATGCCTCCCGGTTGTAGAGTTTGCATACAACCGAATTGTACATAGAGCTTTTGGGATGACCCCATTTGAGGTCATCTATGGCCTTAACCCCACTATTCCTCTAGATATGATTGATACCCTAATAGCTATTGAAAAGAGTCGATCTAGAGTCAACTAAGCTTAAGAATTGCATGAGCTACACCAGTCTATTAGAGACAATAAGAAATTGGTAGCCGAGGCCATTGAATTATTTCTTTCCACCTAAAAGACTTGGTATAGATACATCTTAAGCAAGAATGATTCCTACACTTAAGTTAGAACAAGCTATCTCTTCGAGCTGATGGTTTATTCAAGGTCTTGAAGAAAATCAACCGTAACGCTTGCCAAATTGAGTTGCCTAATGACTATGAAGTTTCTTCTACCATTAATGTGTCCGGTCTGATCCCTCACCAACCGACAAAAGAAGACCCTGCAAGCACCTCATAAGAAAGATCATAGACCACTCTAGATTTGAGGACAAATCTTTCTGACCCCTAGGTAGATGATAGGAGTCAACCTCTTAGACCAATCACACATACTCGAGCTAGAGGACTCCAAAGACTCACTTGGAGGATACTAGCTTTAGGCCATAGCTTAGATGGGATTCCGATCTTGAGTTGATCTCTTGCCGACCAGACTATTAGATACTTACATGTGTTAGATCCGCCCTTATTCAGTAGTAATGCTTTATCCCAAGAGGTAACCTAAGAGTAACCAAGGTGAGCTCCCAATTTGACCACAAGCATTTGACTCCAAATCAAGGTAACTTCTCTTTAGAAGAACTAATTGGTCCCCAACCTGGTCCACATCTAGTCGGCCCTTGTCCACAAGCATTACTCTGTTTTTGCCTACCTTGTACCATATTTCTCCTATCTAAATGCCAAGTGACATGTGTCTTCTAACACAGTATTCTAGAATGATTTTTTTCTTTTCACATTGAATATTCTTTGTCTCTTTTACCCTTTTTAGTATGTCTTATGTAACCTAGATGTAGAATACCCTTTTTTCTTTTCATATATGAAAAGTAACCCTAATGGGTGAGTATATAAACCCTTACTTTCTTGTATGCGGGCGATAGTCATCTCTCTAATACAGAATTATTCATTAAGCAACCTTAGTGTTTTTATTATCATTCAACTCTTATTTATTCCCTTTAACAGGGAGTAGTGGCAAGTAACCCTTTAGTTCAGATTGGTACGTCATATCTAGCAGATTGTTGGTCAAGTAAGATCGGGTGGTGTGTAATATCCATTCAGTAGCTGCTCAGACTTTGCTAAAACCCCCATTTTATTTTCTTGGTTTGCTTCATTGTGATGCCTCTTTGTGTATCTAGCCTCGGAGACACATCACGACTACCTTTCTAGCATTGCCTTTATCCTTGTCTTAACCTCCTCTCTTATCACTTAGTTTAATTAAGGATGGTGAAGAGACAATTTTAGCTATTCATTTTAAAAGGGTCGGTATATGGGCTACAATACAAGTTAGATTAAGGTTTCAAGTTGAATATAATTAAGTCCAATTTAAGGTGATTAATCAATTCTACACAATGAAAACAATTTCAATCAAGAACAACAATCTAGTAGTATATAAAAAAGCTCAAAGACACATGGGTATACATAAAATTAAGCTATCTACAAGCATAACCAAATATAATCTTAAGCCTCTAAGTACTATGAAACAGTACTTCAAAATATAGTTATGTATTAATCTCAAACTTACCTAGACTTTCCGTTGGCTCATAAAGGTATGACTTATGAGATGCTGTCACCACTACTCCCTATTTAGTGTTCATATGATTACTATATATGAGCCTTATTCTGTAACTTAGTTTATTAACATAAGAGTAAGCATTTACTATACCTAGTTGTCTAGGTTTAGGTCACTGATTATTAGTCTCACTTTTAACTAGTTTTTGATTTAATCTTTGACTCTGTCTCTAAATGCAATTTAATTAAAAGTCCTAAGAAAATCTTTTGACCCATTCTTTGAAGTTTAACAAACTACATTTTAGGTATATGGATTTATTTTCTGATCAAATTTTCAATATTTTTTTTATTAATTTCTTTTAATTATTTTAGTGTAAATGGGGGTATTTTAAGTAATTTTGGGTATATTTTTCTGTACATTAAATCATATTTAATGCAAATCAACACTCTTAAATGTTATTCATGTTATTTTATAATTTTTATTACACATGCAATTTATCTTGGGTGATTCATTAATTATTGGATTCCTTTTTATGTATTTTCAATAAATAACAAATAATATGTGTATATCTTATTAATATATTATTTAATAATTTATTGTTTCATTTTTTAAGTCCAAACTCATGAGGTCATTTCCACTATTATTTTGAGCTTTATTGTAAAATTCGGCTCAATTAAACAACTTTCATGATCCCCCTATATTTTATGTATCGACTCAATACTGACCAATTGTAAGCTTACTGGCTGAATTTGTGAAGTCTCACAATTAATGCATCACTTATCTAGAAAAAGATATTTAGCTAACATATTAATGATAAATACATACAAGGTGATTAATAACACAAAAGTAACATATATTATCTATGGTGATTTTGCATTGATTTTGACTTTATTCTTGTTGTGTTATTTTGAGTTTAATTCATTTAAATCTCATTTTTAGGGACTTATGGAGCATTTATGAAGTCTTAAAGGTTTTTAGTAATTTTGAAGTAATTGGAGGCTTCATTTAATTGATTTGGAGAGATTGATGATTTTAAACCAAGTTTTAGAATATTTGAAGATGTTTTAGATGAATTTTGCAGCCTTAGAAAGGACTACAGCCATGAAGAATGAATGTGCATTGAAATCGTGAGTAAAAGAGAAAGAAACAAAGAAGAAATTAGTGTCCAAAGAAGACAACGACCAAGACTACGGCCATGGACTTTGGATGTAGTTCTCCTATTTCATTATTTTACAATTTTTCAAGTCCAAAAAATACCCTGGCTAGGGACTACAACCTTGGTCCCCATTTATGTTCCTTTTATCAAGCAATTTCATCAATTTCGGAGTATTGGTGCGAAGTACAAGTATATGCTCATACTTTATTGTTGTGTACTTAGGGAATGGACCTCCTTTGATGAGTGAATCTTTTATTTTTCTATTGAATCTTCTATTTTTGTCAAGTCTCTCTTTGTAAACCTAGCCTTACTCATTATAAATAGATCCCAGAGAGAGACCACTTGGGTAAGCATATAGCTTAGAATTATAGCAAGGGTCCCTTAATTACTTTTCCTTTCCTTTTAATTATGTTGTTCTTCTTCTTGTAACATTCTTAATAAATTATTATTGAGATATAGTTCTTATTGCAATAAGTTAATATTGTTTTTATGATTTTATTCTTTGATGATTTGATTACACTCAGCTTATTTCATCAATTAATATTTACCGCAGTTGCTAATTTGATGTATGAGTTTGCTGTAGATCCGTGTGGCCTGTAATAAATAGATAAGTGTAAGTAGAAGAGAGTGAGTACACTAAGAGATTATGTATTGAATCTTTTCAAATTAGGGAAACTTAATGGTGAGATCTAGGTTCTTAATGGGATCTCATGACACTTTATTTAGTATTGATGCGGGTAAAGAGAGTCTTAGGGTTAGGAATTAGCTAGAGATGCGAGTCTAGCTAATTCATAATCCGATTTCCATAAGAGTAGGATTAGGAATCTTTATAGTCCAGAGAATAATTGAGATTGAATATTTGCATAGAACTAGAGAGTAGATGGTAACTATTTACTAAGGATTATGTGTTTTTAATTTTAATTGATTCATGCTTGCTTGTTAGCTTTGGGTAAAGAGATTCTTAGGGTTAGGAATTAACTAGAGATGCGAGTCCAACTAATTCATAATCCAATTTCCATAAGAGTAGGATTAGGAATCTCTATAGTCCAGAGAATAATTGAGATTGAATATTTGCATAGAACTAGAGAGTAGATGGTAACTATTTACTAAGGATTATGTGTTTTTAATTTTAATTGATTCATGCTTACTTGTTAGCTTTGGTTTTAATTAGTTTTGTTATTTTATTTGTTCTTATTACTTTATTGTCCTTATTTATTGTCTTTTATTCATCTTTTTTTTTAATCGCAATTACTCTCATATTGTAAAGTTGAATAATTGGATATTCTAGGAAAATTGCTAGTAACTTAGGTTATCACAATGCAGTTTCTTATTAGATTGACACTTAGAGTCATATCTTTAATCTATTCTATAACTTGACTAGTTGCACTTGCTTGTTAGTGTGGTGTATGCTCAATTAATGATGATTAAACTATATGTTGTAAGCATTAAAAAAAAAAAGTGTAAGGTTTAGAAATCATTAACATAGTGAAGTTGTTTACACATTGATGGAATATTGACCAATAAACCCCTCACCTGAGCCAAACTTCGAAGATTGCAGGGCTTGGCTAAGAGAATCATGGTTGCTCAGCTCTATCTTAACAAGCACATCTATTAGGAAGAATAGATGGCGAACACTTTGAGTACCCTACTTGGATGCACACCAATCTACCTATTCGCTCATTAAGATACCAAACACTTACATGTTAGCCTATCAGATGTCCAAAACTTCAGTGTAACCTACTGAGTGCCATAGATAAGGTCCCCATCCTTAATCATTGTGCTCTTTGCTCCTACTTTGTTAAGCTATTGCCTTTCTCAATCACCTTAGCAGCCGTTAGTATAGCTCAACAATAGCATTCCAATGCCTTACTATATTCATTACGGCCACATTAACAATGCTCCACCTATCATTCTCTTTTTCTAACATTATACCATATTACTTTTCTTTAGTTGTCGCATATACCCTTTTGAGTTGTACTATGTTACTTATTTCTAGCATTGCCCATTTCTATAATCTTTTATTTCCCTTTATTGCCCTAAGGACTTATTGTAAATAGTCCTTCTTCTCTTAAGTCGTAATCAACTCTTTACTTCACCGTTAATGAATATTCCTCTTATCCTTATGAGATACTACTCTCTAAGCACATACCCCTTACTCTTATCTAATCTTGCCTGTAGCTTAAGATTAGTAGCGAGTGAACCTTAGGATTTATTTGTGCATCATATCAAGTAAAGCCTAAGTTGAGTCGTATTCGTTGGTATATCATATTTGACCAGTAGTCCCACAGAGGCTACTATGTTTTCCTACCCATTTCTTCTTCTTTGATATCTTGAAGGACCTACTAGTCACCTTCCCCATGGTAGGCCCTAATAATTAACTCAGCTCCTAGGCACATCATATAATCCTAGTGTTAGAGCTTGATGTTTCAATTGTAACCTACATATTGTAGTGGCTATCTTTTCAAGTAGTTCTTGTGCTCTATTGTACTTTGATTCTTTACTTGGAAAATAGAGCAAGTTATCTAAGTTGTTGTACAATATAGTTTCTAACTTGTATTGTGTAGCATCTTCTATTAAATTGTGAATTTGTTGAAGCCTTGCTATGAGAATATCAAAACCTAGCCTATAAGGAGAGATAGGTGATGTTGAGAGGAATAAATATATACGAAACCCCACGAACTACTGATGAATAGATACAAAACCTTACTACTATTATGACTAACTAAACCATATCTATGCAATGGCTAGTAGAGGCCCGACAACTAAAAGGAAATGCTAAACATAGACAAGATATATGCCGAAAGGACATGTTGTGGAAATCTGAGCTCCTAGTGTTATGAATGTGCCATAAATGCAGCTTATTTGAGCTAAAGGACTCACATGTCAAAGACTTGAGTTGGGAGAAGTTGAGTACATGGAAGATGTTGAGGATGAAGATGAGTAGTTCCCTGAGTATGAAGAATGTGAACTCTAAGTACCGAGAGGGATTGAGCACATTAAGGTGTAAGTTTCAAGCTTCTCTAGATCTGGTACTATTAATGAGTATTTAGATTAGGAAGAGAAGATTAATAAGATTTTTAACTTCTACGATTATGAAGACTTAGTGCATATTCGTGCAGTAGCCTTAGAGTTTTCTGGGTATGCAACAATGTAGTAGAAGAAATTGCAAATCATATGTCAATAAGCTTGGTGAGAAATACAAACTTGGAATGAAATGAAACGAGTTCTAAGGAGTAGATTTGCCCTAGAACACTATCAGTAAGATCCCTTTTGATGTCTCCAAGAATTCAAGTAGGTAGCTAATCTATGGATGAATATGTCCGAGAGATCCAATTATTAATAATCTGAAGTGATGTTGAAGAACTAGAAATGCAAACAATGGCTAGGTTCATTTTTGGCTTAAAGCCAGAGATTGGTAATTAGTAAAAGTATAAAGTCTTGGGAACCTAGATGAAACCATCTAAATGGCATAAAGAGTAGAAAGGTAGAGGTGAAGTCAACTCAACCAAGTACTAAGCAATTAACCTAGTATACCAAACAAATTTGGTATGCCAAGCTAACCTGCATATGATTAAGCTTAGTATAGTTCTAAGGTTGATCATTGAGGTAAGACTAAGGTCGAGGAGCATGAGGTTAGGAAGAATCAAGGTTAGAGCTTAAGAGAGAAGATCTAAGAAATCAAATGCTTCAAGTGCCTTAGTTTTAGACACATGGCTAGTTAATGTTTGAACTGACATATCATGATCATCAAACGAGAGAAGCCTCAATTTAATGTGGAAAGTACTAGTGAAGGTGAAGAGAAGATAGATGCCAAGTATCATTGTTCAAGGCTTTCTCTAGTACACAATAGACTATGTGGTACTTACGATCCTACCTCTACAGTAGTAAGTAAGCTTAACTTGCATGCAACACTAGCTAATGAAGCTTAAACCTATAGGCAACATGAACAAGAAGAAAAGCTAACAATAAATATAAGGGATACAAAACAAATTGAAAAATGAATAGCATAATTTTATTAATTTCAACGGTATTATAAGGCTATAATGTGTGTGTATGAGGTTAATTGTGAGCTCTATAATTTCAAGTAGTTGTTCAAATAAGTAATTTAAGGCATAAGTAAAACTAATCTAAATGACCTAAAAATTTACGAGTAAACTCGAAATAGTAGTTGAAGACACTCCATAGATTTGGATTTAAAAAAAAAAATTAAAAATAATAATAATATAGCTAAATAGTGTAATTTAACTAAAAATGTATTATTTATCGTAGATGCATTGAATAGGTTTTGTTAGTTCGTAAACTTTTAAAGATAAGTTATATATGTAATAAAAATATTATATGACATGAAATAATATATAGAATATATGTATATACCCTGTGTATAATTTTTTTTGCATATTTACAAACCAATTGTAGACACCTAATTTTTGCCCCCCCTCCCTTTATTTTTCAAATTAGGTTATAGGGTCCTAAATTAGAAAAAGTTCAAAAAAATAGAAAATTAAAAAAAATCCCCAAAAATGAAGAAATTTAGAAAAAAAATACAAAAAAAAGGAAATTTGAAAAGTCACAAAATAAAATAGGGTATTTAGAAAATAATAATTTTTTAGGTTGTTTAAATAGAATATAATTTTAATTTAAATAGTTTTGAATAAAAGACTGTTGAGTCTAAGCTTAGATTTAAATCTAGCCTAGGCTGACCTAGTCCATATGTGCAATTAATTACACATTTGAATAAGGAAAAACTAATAACTCAATTAGATAAGCACTTGGACTTGACATTGCATATGACTTAGAGATCCTAAGTTCAATCTATGGAAGGTGCAAAATGTATCTTTTATTTTCTTTTCTCACTTTATCGCCATGTCATCGCCACATCACGGGCCACGTCGTCACCACATCATTTGCCAACTCACTTCTAAGTGTGGTAGACACACTTCGACACACTCCGGTACATTTATATATGCGCAGCTATGTATTTGGTACCACATATTGTCCAGGTTTGTCCATTCCAAAAATAGAAGAAAATCATATTACATTTAATTTTTTCCATCCTTAACATAACCATGATACCTATAAATAGGGGTCTACTCTTCATTTTCAAAACACAACAAAAACTTCGAAACACTTTAGTAAAACAAAAAAAACGAAGTTTCCTCTCTTTAGCACGATTCCTCTCTCTCTAGGATAGCATTCCTTATGGTGTTTTTACGAAAATCACCACCATCGGATTTCTTGAACTGACCAAGCCAACTCTAAGCCGAAGTGAGCCAATCCAAGCTGAAGTGAGCTGATCAAGCCGATCTAAGCCGAAGTGGGTCGATTTGAGCCATTTGAGCCTATCCGAGCCATTCAAGCCAATCCGAGTCGACCTAGTTTTTCTTTTCACTTATTTATTTATTTATTTATTTGTTTATTTGTAAATGTTATAAATGAGAAAAAAAAAGAATGAAAAAAAAGAGAAGAAAAAAGAAAAAGAAAAAAAAGAGAGAAAAGAAGTAGTCTATTTATTTATAGAAATAGATAGAATAAGTATAAAAAAATAATAAAAATAAATAAATAGGTTAGTAAAAAAAAATCATTTTGACACTTAGAAAAATTGAGTTTTCTAAAAATAAATGAAAATAAATAAATCAATTTTCAAATTAGAATCATTTAGAATTTTTAAAAATAAAATCCAACTTAGAACCTGTTATAATCTTTTCTCGAATCAACTTAAAATGAGTAAAAACGTAAACTCGGCAATTTTTCCAAAGTTAAAATCAATTAACCTGCTGTATTTTCATTAAAAGAACTACATACATCTAATCTCGAATAGCGGGTACGTAGGCACCCGTACGCGAGTATGGGGTGACTTAAAATATGGAAAGTTTTATTTTTTTCATTTTTAGATATTTATGTAAATTAATTAATTTAGTTGCATGTATCATAGTTAGATGTTTTTAGAAATTAAAAAGGGTTTATTTGAAAAGTGAAGTTAAATTTAGAAAGTTAAAAGTGGTACTCGTTTAGAGTTTAATAAATTAGCTCCCAGATCCAGATTTCTAGTTTTTTAAAAAAAGCCATATTTATAACTTGGTTTTTTAATTAATAGATCAATAGCTAAGTTATAACCAATCCACCCAATTAGTTATAACTTAACTCTTTTTCCCGACTCTGATTGGGTGGCGACTCTAAATTTTTTCAAATTGGAAAAAATGATCTTTTTTAAACCCTAGTCGAAGGTCAATATTAAACGAATAGGGTTTAGTATTAATCAGTTTAAAGAAGACCTAATTTTATAAAAAGAATCGGGAGGGTGAAAAACCAAGCTCGACAGCTTGGTAACTCCATTGAGGATCGTCAAGAGGGCTAACCACTTAAAAACATTTTGAAATTAGAATCTCTTTTCAAATTACCCGCATTGCTTAGTCATTTATTTATTTCTTTATATATTGATTTGTTTATTTATTGTTGGCTTCATGTATATATTTATTTTAATTACCATATTTATTCTGTAAATAGCTTGCATTGGGGCATGGGGTTTCATTTGTTGCATCAAAGATGCAGGGTAGATATGGTCGGACCCAGGCCGTCTTAGGACCTTAGGAAGAGGGCCATTGTGTAAGTTCTAAGCATAATGGGGCAACTGCCGTCTGGGGCCGATTAGGCCACCTTACTTAAGCTCATGTGACCAATGAAAGTGTTTTTTAAAAACAAGTGAGGTTACAAAGTTTAAGGACCTTTTAGAACCCATCTTAATTGCATATACTTCATTCTAAACTTGAGTTAATACACTACCCTTAAGAAATTGGAGCCCTACAGATCATTCAAGAATTTTTGCAAACAAGTTTTTGAAAATTGTAATAGGGTTACAACTTAAGAAGTAATATATTAACCCAAGTGACCTTAGCATCTGCATATTTTTATGTTTTTGTTTTTCTATCATTGCATCAATGACTAATCCTTGTCCATAAAATGTGTACACTTAGGATGGCAGACAACTGAATGAATGATCAACCAAGTAATATGCTACTAGATGCCTCCAGGTTCCGCAAGTAGGTGCTAAGAGATGAAATCACCTATTTGAAAGAAAAGCTCGAGTGTTCTGAAGCTCACAATCGAGCCTTAAGGTCCGTTTTAGCACAGGTCATTGGGAATATTTATGAGGTGATAGAGGACCTTAAGGCCGGTTTACGAGACTTAATGTAGGGTCTTTCTAGTTCAAGTCTATGGAGCCTAGAATAAAATTCCTGAATAAAGTTTAGGTTCTCCGCCTTTGTTTCTTGTATTCTCATCTTCCTTTTTCAAAAATAATAAAGCTCTCTTTAGTTCATTGTTCATCATTTTTTAAAATTCTCATCTTTGTAAATAGTCTTCCATTTAACCACCATTCAATCTCATTTAGAAAAATGTAAACAAAATCCATAAACTTATAAATAGAAAGTAAAAAATATATATATATATATATAAACCACCATCCTTATTTGTAAATTATTTTTTGAAAATAAACTTTACCATTCTCTCTCTAAAAAAAATGAAAATAAATGTTGCTAACAGCTATAAATGCTTATGGGCCTAAGGAACCAACATAAGCTTAGGCCTCTAGCCTACTCAAGTGACCAACCTAAATACTTGATTTTCAAACCATATAAGGTCCCTTGACCTATTGAGGAAACCAAATACGAGCCCCTTAGCCTATACAAGCCAAATACGAGTCCCTTGGCCCATTCAACCCCAAATACAAGCCCCTTGAACAAACTTGAGCCCTTTGGCCTACTAAAGTAGCTAGCCTAAACATTTAGCTTTCAACCTACACTAAACCTAGCCCTTTATCACCATCTAACCCAAACATAAGCTACTTGGCTAACACCAACCTTAGGCCCATTTAGGTAACCTACCCAAACATAAGCCACTTGGCTAAGCATTCAACCAAAACACCGGCTTACCTAAACATAAGCCATTAAGCTAGGTAACCAATCCGAACATGAGCTACAGCCCATTAAGGCTGCCGACCTGAGCACAATCCTCAACTCCTAAAAGTAACCAAGCCAAGCCAAAACCCTTGATCTATTTAGAAAGCCAATCTCCATCATGAATCGAATTAGAACACAAAATCAAATACTAGAGCATGATTTGAGAAATTGGGGGGCAAAACTCGATCTTAGGCAAATTAAAAAGTAGACTCCTCCTTAAGGAACCGGTAACTCACTTTTTGAATAGTTTAGGATAAGAAGAGGCAAGCTCTATCCTATACACCGACCTAAAACACTTTGAGAGTTTAGCGACATAATTATGAGGATATTTTGGACTCATTCTTTAAAGGAGGTTCACTTTGAATGTGATACATAGATTGAAGTGAAGTTAGGCATTCACTTCTAAATCCTAAACACAATCATTTGTTGTTCACCCCATTGGACCTATTTGGAGAATTTCTAAATTTAAACCCTATCAAGAACCACCCTACAATGGGCAATTCGGAGGTTGGGGTCATTGAGTAGAAGATAAGGGTAAGATTAGTTTATGCTTGTTTAAATAACATTAATTGAAAAACGACTTTTATTTTTGACAAATTATTTTTCTTTGAAATGAAGAAGAGCTAATTTCCTTTTTCAACTACCTCAAGCCCATACACTTAAAATCCATGGAATTAAGGCCTTGAATCATCAATGGAAACAGTCACTCTTGGGGCTAAAAGGAAAGAGAAAAATAATAAGAGATAGTGGGGTAAAGCAATTAAAAAAAAAAAAAGAAAAAAAGAGAAAAAAAAGCCAAAGAATTAGGCCTAAAAGTATAGGATAAAAAGCCCCAAGAAATGTTTCGCATCCCAATAGGGGCAACCAAACTAAATCAAAAGGGCCAAGAGTCAATGCCCAAATAGTCTCAGAAAACATAAGGCCTTAAATTATACTCCTAAGCCTGGAAACCTAAATTTCCATATCCATACTGACACTTTGAAGCCTCTCCTACCTATACTAAATCACATAAGGTCTCCCCACCCACAATACCACCCTTATACATGTAAAAGCTCTTCAAATCTTAAAAGATAATTTATCTTTAATAAAAATTGTTTTTAAAACGGGGGTAAGCATGCTTCTAATTTTTCCTCAAGGTTCTTAATTTGTACACCCGAATTGATAAAAGTGTATCTGTCAAAATAAGCCTTTTCATTAATCTTTTTTGAATCCCTTGGACCAAAATCCTAAATTCATAAGGGTAAACTGAAAAAGACCTAAGGGATTGGTCAAGGAGTATCACTTACAAAATGAACTATAATTTTTAGAATTGAAGTCGAGAGTGTAATCTAGACCGAGAGTTAGTAAGGAAGACCTCTTTGACTAAACTAATTGTAAGTTACCTTCTCCTTAAAAAAGGAATGGCTTAAGATCACAAAAGCCCTAAGAGAAGCCCTATGGTTAGGGGTATTAAGAAATTCCACATGATTACCAAAGATAGGGTTGGTAATAAGATTGTTTCTTAATAGGAGTTTATACCTGTTGGCAAAACTTTCAAAAAATAAAAATAAAAAAAGAAGAGAGAGAAAGTGAAGGCTCATTGCAAAATCTTTTATCCAAATCCATGTTGACTTGAATAGCTAAGTTTTTAATCCATGTCATTCGTTTCCTTTCCAAGGTCATCATTTTTCTAGTTTAAGTCATTCTTCCCTAATTGTGGTTTTTAACGTCCTTCACACTCTTTTTTCAAATCAAGGGGCTTATCCCTACTCTTTTCCTTGTTCATAAATGGTTTTCCAACAATCTCTCTATAAATACTTTTCCAAGCAAAAGTATCTTTTGAAACCGGTTGCTTGCCTTACATTAGTTCTTCAATCCTTCATCGTTTTTCTCTTAGGGTTTAAGCTAGCTCTTAGAGTGCTGATCCCTTTTTTATTCTTTTTAGGGTTCTAGCCAGCCTTTATAGCGCTGTCCCATCTTCCTCTTAGGGTTCAAGCTAGCTCTTAGAGCTCTGATCCTTCTCTTATTCTTTTCAAGGTTCTAGCTAGCCTTTAGGGCGCTGTCCCATCCTTCTTAGGGTCTTAGCCAGCTTTAGGAGTGCTTTGCTCGCCTTGGTTAGTTAACTCATCAGGGCACCACCAAGTTCACGCATTCCTTTGTAGGGTCTTAGCTAGCTCTAGGAGCACTTTGCCTACCTTGGTTACTCAGCTCATTAGGGTACGACCAAGTTTGTTCATCCTTCTTAGGGTCTTAGCCAGCTCTAAAAGCGCTTTGCTCGCCTTGGTTAGTCAGCTCATTAGGGCACGACCAAGTTCGCTCATTCTTTTTTAGAGTCTTAGCTAGCTCTAGGAGCACTTTGCTCATCTTGGTTAGTCAGCTCATCAGAGCACGACCAAGTTTGCTCATCCTTCTTAAGGTCTTAGCCAACTCTAGGAGCGCTTTGCCTGCCTTGGTTAGTCAGCTCATTAGGGTACGACCAAGTTCGCTCATTCTTTTTTAGGGTCTTAGCCAACTCTAGGAGCACTTTACTCCCCTTGGTTATTAGCTCATCAGGACATGACCAAGTTCGCTCATTCTTTTTAGGGTCTTAGCCAACTCTAGGAGCACTTTGCTCGCCTTGATTAGTTAGCTAATCAAGACATGACCAAGTTTACTTATTCTTTTTAGGGTCTTAGCCAGCTCTAGGAGTGCTTTGTTCACCTTGGTAGTCAGCTTACTAGAGTACGACTAAGTTTGCTCATTTTTTTTAGGGTCTTAGCCAGCTCTAGGAGCGCTTTGCCCACATTAGTTAATCAGCTTATCAAGGCACGACTAAGTTTCCTCATTTTTTTTAGAGTCTTAACCAACTCTAGGAGTGCTTTGCCCGCCTTGGTTAGTCAGTTCACTAGGGCACGACCAAGTGTGCTTATTCTTTTTAGGGATTTAGACAGCTCAAGGAGCGCTTAACCTGTTTTACTTCACTTTGTCAGTTCATACGAGCATGACCAAACTTTAATTCTTCTTTTCATCTTTTCGGCCATCTCTTAAAGTGCCACCCTTCTCTTCTCAAAATCCTCGATGGATTAGACTTAAGATAGTAAGCTAGTTATAGTGCTTCTTAGCATAAAATCCACTCTTGGGGCAAAAATAGTGTCTGTTTTATCTTTATGGCAAAGTTTTGCTCAAACTTTACCACAAAGAAGGGCAGTTGTAGACACCTAATTTTTACCCCCCCCCTTTTATTTTTCAAATTAGGTTATAGAGTCCTAAATTAGAAAAAGTTCAAAAAAATAGAAAATTAAAAAATATCCCCTAAAATGAAGAAATTTAGAAAAAAATACAAAAAAAAGGAAATCTGAAAAGTTACAAAATAAAATAAGGTATTTAGAAAATAATAATTTTTTAGGTTATTTAAATAGAATATAATTTTAATTTAAAGAGTTTTGAATAAAAGACTGTTGAGTTTAGGCTTAGATTTCAATCTAGCCCAAACTAACCTAATCCATATGTGCAATTAATTACACATATGAATAGGGAAAAACCAATAGCTCAGTTAGATAAGCACTTGGACATGACATTGCATATGACTTGGAGATCTTAGGTTCAATCCATAGAATGTGCAAAATGTATCTTTTATTTTCTTTTCTCACTTTATCGCTATATCGTCGTCACATCATGGGCTACGTTGTCGCCACATGATTTGCCAACTCACTTCTAAGTGTAATAGACATACTCTGATATACTCCGACATACTCCAGCACATTTATATACGCGTAGTTATGTATTTGGTACCATACATTGTCTAGGTTCGTCCAATCCAAAAATGGAAGAAAATCATATTGCATTTAATTTTTTCCATCCTTAACACGACTATGACACCTATAAATAGGGGTCTACTCTTCATTTTCAAAACATAACAAAAACTTCGAAATACCTTAGAAAAATAAAAAATTGAAGTTTCCTCTCTCTAGTACAATTCCTCTCTCTCTAGGATAGCATTCCCTACGGTGTTTTTATGAAAACTACCACCATTGGATTTCTCGAGTCGACCAAGCCAACTCTAAACCGATCCAAGCTAAAGTGAGTTGATCCAAGCCGTTCGAGCCGATTTGAGCCATTTGAGCCAATCTGAGTTGACCTAGTTTTCTTTTTTCTTTTTTATTTATTTATTCATTTGTTTATTTGTAAATGTTATAAACGAGAAAAAAATGAAGAAAAAAGAAAAAGAAAAAAAAAAAGAGAAAAGAAGTAGTTTATTTATTTATAGAAATAGATAGAATAAGTATTAAAAAATAATAAAAATAAATAAATAGGTTAGTAAAAAAAAAATCGTTTTGACACTTAGAAAAATTGAGTTTTCTAAAAATAAATGAAAATAAATAAAACAATTTTCAAATTAGAATCATTTAGAATTTCTAAAAATAAAATCCAACTTAGAACCCCTTATAATCTTTTCTCAAATCAACTCAAAATGGGTAAGCACGTAAACCCGGCAATTTTGCCAAAGTCAAAATCAATCAACCCACTATATTTTCATTAAAAGAACTACATACGTCTGATCCCGAATAGCAGGTACGTAGGCACCGGTACGCAAGTATGGGGCGACTTAAAATATGGAAAGTTTTATTTTTTCCATTTGTAGATATTTATGTAAATTAATTAATTTAGTCGCATGTACCATAATTAGATATTTTTAGAAATTAAAAAGGGTATATATGAAAAGCGAAGTTAAATTCGGAAAGTTAAAAGTGGTACCCGTTTAGGGTTTAATAAATTAGCCCACGGATCTAGATCTTTAGTTTTTTAAAAAAGCCATATTTATAACTTGGTTTTTCAATCGATAGACTAGTAGCTAAGTTATAACAAATCCACCCAATTAGTTATAACTTAACCCCTTTTCCCGACTCCGATCGAGTAGCGACTCCAAATTTTTTCAAGTTGGAAAAAATGATCTTCTTTAAACCCTAGTCGATGGTCAATATTAAATGGGTAGGGTTTAGTATTGATCGTTTTAAAGAAGACCTAATTTTGTAAAAAGAATTGGGAGGGTGAAAAACCAGGCTTGACACCAATAATTACCTAAAATACTCGAATAATAGCATTTTAAGCCAAATTAATGTCATATCTCGGTTTAGCACGAAATGTACCATCACATAGGAATATCTATTAAAAACATAACTCAACTTACTTATTAATCAAAAGACAACTTTGTTTGAATTGTAAAAGGGGTTGCTATATTAGAGTTCTACTAGATATTCTGTTTGAACTTATGTATATAGCGTAATATTTATATCAAAACATGAACCAACTTTTTTTTTTTTTTTTTATCATCTTCACAATAGTAAGATTCCGACTTAATACAAGTTCCATCTAAAAGTTGTTGACTTCGACTAATACTCTCAGTATATATCCCTCCTAGAGTTGGGCTCTTCATATGCTGTTAACTTAAGAATAAAACATTTTACCCCCTTAGCTACTAAAGTTGAGTGAGAGTGAATAGCAAACTATACAATATAGACAATATCGCATATCACAATCAAAACACTTCAATCATAATCCATAGGTTCAACTTCACATATGCATTTGCCAACCAGACATTTATTGCTAATAATGCAGCATCATGCACGTAGCATGCTATGCTCATGCACATAGTATGCATCGGTATTAATATCCTATGCCTTCCAATTTTCATTCGGTTAGTCGGCATAGCTAGGTATTTAGATACAACGTCTAGGAACCTAGGGCAATAAAAAGCTGCTTAGGAGTAGGACCCCTACCAAATTGGACTACATACTATAGTCTATCAATATAAAAAAGGGCAACAAAGAGCTGCTTGGAAGTAGGACTCCCAACTTTGTTTTACAAAATTAGACTACACATTATAGTTCACTAAATCAAAGAGGTAATAATGTTAAATTAGACCACACACTGTAGTATTCCAAATTTGACTATCAAAATAGTTAAGATGTTTAAGAAATGCAAATCTATATGCTTCCAAAAACTAAGTTCATAATGCCACAATTTTTCTTAATCCCTTTGAAGTGTCATTCCAAAAATCCTAACCTATAGGTCCCTTTTTATACCATATCATGCCATACCATAATATGCAATAACTACTTAAGTAACATTAATTAGCATAACCAGTCCTTAAATTTTATTCAACCTAGTTATCTAATTCCAGTTTTCGAACTCTCACTAGTGAAATTGTAATATCTCACTTAAGGTTCACTTAGGTGAATACCCAGAAGATTGAGTTAGTGATCACTGAACTTCCTTAGTTAGCATAATTATTCATAAGCACAAATCATCACCCAACATAGCAATATAACAATATAACCAAGATATAGTTACCATCATTTAAAATCACCCCATCATCATCATTAACTATAGTAATATATCAGTTTACTTCAAAATACAGCCACATCCAATCAACACAGGATCAAACAATACACAATGTTATGAGTAGTAATATATTTACTCTAAGCATAGGTTAGATCCAGTTATTTGGGCTTAGTAATAGTGTAAAATCCTAAACTTGATGATGTGATTCTTCCTTACTTATCACATCTAAAAAAATATAAACACAGTCTTCAAGTTAAGTATAGGCCGAATCTAAACTCTTCTAAGCTTTCATTACTGCATTTTTAAACTACATTTGACTGTATCTTACTCATTGCATATTCGATTTCGGTAAACTTTATATTGTCATAATCATTATTTGAAGTATTATTAAAATATCTTAAGAATCAAGTCTATCAATAATATTAAAGACCAAAAAAAATACCCTTTTCTCACTATCAACTCAATTGTATGTTATTGTAACTTCATAATTGACTTAAATAGGCTTTAATTCTAGATTATAATTCCTAAAAATCTCATTTTCCAAACTTGACTAGCACCCTTATTATATCCAAAAGTATTCATTTTACATGAATTTGACAAATATTATACCAGTACTAATTACTATATTACATATTAAGTTAATATATAAGTTTTTATTAGGAAAATACATAATAAATAGTATACAAGCCTAATTAATTTCACTAAAAATCCTATAGAGTATAACACTATATTTTGAGCCCATACAACTACCTTAAAATCCAAGCCCTTAAATTTAAGACACTGGGCTATGATATCAGTTTAATTTCAAACTTTACAGTAAGGTTAGAAAAGTTAGATGAAGTCATTTAAGTAAAGTCAATTTTTCAAAATAAGCTATATAAAAATATTAATTTTAAAAAAGTCAATTTCTTGCTAAAGTCAATAAATATCGAAAACGTGAAATTTAATCATTTAAATATAATGAGATATTAGAGATAAGTTATTTAACTTATAAAAATAAGAAATGAAGTTGAATTAGACATGTATTAACATAGAACATGCATCATTTGTATTAAATATACATATATAATAAGAAATTATTATTAAAATAAGGTAAATTAATATAAAAAGATTGGAAAATTAATTAAAAAAATGCAAGAATAAGTCATCATACCTATGTGGAAGCTTAGGCTTAATTTGAATAATGAGTCAAAGGCTAAAAAATGAGGAAATGACACCTCATGCATTGAAAATAAAAAAAAATGATATGTGTAAGTCATATGTCCAATTTTTATAAATCCTAATTCATTTGGAAAATATAAATAGGGCTTGTACACTTCAAAAAAAAAAAATATTTCGAAAGTCTGAAAAAAATAGAAAATCACTCAAGAAAATTTCGAAACAAATTAGAATAAAAATAAGAAAATTAGATAAAAAATAGGGCACATAATCTAATCATGTTGGTTTAATAGGATATTAGTGTTTAATTGTGGTGGCCATTTGGGGTCAAGGAAAACAACACTAGAGGAGGTGTTTTGACAAAGTTGGGTTGTTAGAGGCAATTGGTTCAAGTGAACTAAATTTCCAACCAAAAGTTTGCAATTTTTCTAAGAATATCAAATGATACTATTTAATTATGAAACTTTGTTATCTTGAGTTATTTTATGTGTAGATTAATGTTGTAATTTTATTTTTGATAAATAATTATTGAAAATTCCTTAAAAAATGGCTCTGTTTGGACGAAAATTGAATTAAATTTTAAATATAGTAAATAATGTTCTTCTAAGTTGAAAATTTGTACATGACATACTCAATATATATACTTAATTGTAGTAACAATAATTTTTTATAATAATCATGTTTACTATTTATTGTAATTATTTTGGATAAAACTAGCAATTTTGTTGTTTTATGGAATCAAATTGTTTTTAACAAAATCAAGGTATGAGCCCTTTATATTATGATTTTTGGAAGTTCATAATGATGTTTGGGCCATTTGAAATTTATCTTGTCATTAAATTCACTTATTTGCTTAATTTTTGTTAATTTTGAGTTAAAATGGCTATTTTCATAAAAATACATAATAGCTAGTTTAGTATAATTCATGGCCAATAATTAAACTGAATTTTTTTGTGAGTCTATAGGATTTTTCATGGAATTTATCAGGCTCATATACTATTTATTATATATTTTCATAATATAAACCTTATATTAATCCAATATATGATATACTAATTAGTACTAATGTGATACTTGTTAAACATGTAACGGATTCATATTTTTGAGTATATAGTGAATGTTGACTAGCTTAGGGAATAAGGAATTTTATGACTTTTAATTTAGATTTAGGATTTAATTGAGTTAATTATAAGGTTATAACAACATACGGTTGAATCGGTAGCATGAAGGGGTATTTTTGGATATTTGGAAATATTGGTTAGTTGTGATTCTTAAGATATCTTAATAGAATTCATAATAACAACCGTAATGATATAAATTTTACTAAAATCAAATAAGAAATGAATAAGATAAACTTGGATTAAGCTTGGAAATGCAACAACGAAAATGCATAAGAACTTAGTATTGACCCGGTAGTTGATTTAGGGTCTGTGTGTATTTTTCTAGATGTGATAGGTACGGAACGATCACATCATGAAGCTTAAGATTTTACACTACTATCGAGCTCGGGTAAATGGATATTTCTATTTTCGTGCAAGTAGACCTATGTCTACTTAACTTGGAGTCAGTTGTGTTGTGAATTGTAATGACGTGCTGGATTGATTGAATACTTAATTCTATTGAATGTGTGTTGAGAAAGTGAAATGTTTCCTTTTGCATAACTGATTTATCGATATGCAATTTTGTTTGGAAAACTTGAAAACTAAACTATTGGTTGAAATGCAATATAAGGTTGAGAAACAAAACTAAAGTTGGGATAGTTGAATTGTTTATAATATAGAACTTGAGATTCATACCTGATACTAGGTTACTATACTATTTACGGCATTTATGGCATGGCATGAAAGGACCAACAGGTTGAGTTTTTGAAATGCTTGAAAACCGTTGAGTTAGCTTTAGAGCATATATAGTGCATTGCTCCACTTATTTTAGCTACATTGAGTGACCGACTACATATTGGATTTTCAAATCATAGAGGGTAGTTTTTGTTGGGCGTCCTACTCTTAAGTAGCTCCTTGTTGCCTTAGGTTCTAGATGTTGTATTTAGATACCCGGGTATATCGACTAACTGAATGAGGAATTGGAAAAGAATAGGATAATAGTATCGATGCATGTCATGTACATGAGCATAACATGGATTTTCTACATAAAAAGTTTGTATTAATAACTTAGGTTATGAGATTGAATGTCTTATAGTACTAATCTATGTGAATGTACGTTTGTACGTTTTATGTTTTGTTTTATCCACTATTACTTAGCTTATAGAGAGCTAAGGGGATACTTATGTATCTTAAGGTTATGAAGAGAAACAATAGAGCAGCACCAGCTAGGGAAAAAAGTCTTTTGAGAGTGTGTAAGATGGAGTCAGCCGCTTTTAAAGAAGTTTGGTTTATATTTTGTTCTTATTTCAATAAAGGATCTATACACATGAAAAAAAAAGTACTATATTTTAGGTTTAGTTATGTTAACAGATGTAAACTTTTGTGTGAATAAGTGTTAAGCCAAACTCTGTGGTAGTAGACTTTTGTTATAAATAGAACTTTTGTTCAGTATAAATAAGTATTCCTGTGTGATAGTATAACTTATGCTATGTCGGGATGTGACATAGAGTCACAAAAATATATAGTTTAATTATTGACCATGAATTACACTAAATTAGTTATTATTTATTTTTATGAAAATAGTAGTTTTAGCTTGAAATTACAAAAAATTAGGATAAATAAACAAATTTATGTGTGAGATAAAAATTAAGTGTTACAAATATCATTATAAACTTCCAAAAGTTAAAACATGTAGGGCTTATTTATTAATTTCATTAAAAAACTAATTATTTTAACAATATGATAAAACTGACAATTTTATTGAAAATAATTATAAAAAATAGGAAACATACTTAATTAAAAAAATTATTATTACCAAAATTATATATATATATATATTAGAGCTTAAAACAACATCTAATATTTATAAAAATTAATTCAATTTTCACTCAAATAGAGTATTTTCTTAAGGACCCTATGTTTCCAATCATTATTTAACTAAAATAAAATTACTACTTAATTAACACCTAAAATAACCTCAAAAAACCAAATTTCATAATTAATTAACAATATTTAATATTTTTAGAAAATTGAATAAATTATAGGCGAAATTTTGGTTCACTTGAATTGCCTACCTCTAGCCACCACTGAACCATCGAACTGTTGCATCTTATTAGAAACCTTCCTCTCACGGCCAACCTTCAAACCACCATGCCGCTTTATATCAGGTTGTGGTTAACTTATTAAACCATCTTAGACTTGATTCACCTCTATTTTTATTTTATTTATCTCTAATTTTTCAAAATTATGTTCTTGTATTTTTAGAGTGCTAAAATATTGTAAATGAGGGTTTAAGTCCTATTTATAATTTTTCAAATTTGTTTGATTTAGTAAAAATTGGACATGTGTTTGCTACATGTCACTTTTCCCTTTTTTCCCATGTGCTATGTGTCATTTTCTAGTTAAATAGGTGTTGACTCATGTTTTCTAATTAATCTTAAGCTGCCACATCATTTGATGACTCAACCACTCTTTTTTTTTTAATTAATCTTCCATTATTTTATATTATTTTACCTTATTTTGATAATTTATTATTATATGTATATATTTAATACATATAATGCATATCACATGTAAATACATGTATATTATGTATAATTCAAATTTATTTATTATTTTTGAAAATTAATTAACTTATCTCTAATATCTCATTGTATCTAAAAGCTCGAATTTCACGTTTTCAATATTTATTGGCTTTATTAATAAATTGACATTGTTCTTATATTAACATTTTTATATAACTTATTTTGAAAAATTGACTTTACTAGAATTACTTCATCTAACCTTTCTCACCTTATTGTGATGTTTGAAATAAAATGGATAACATGTCTTGACATGCTAAATTTAAGAGCTCGGATCTTAAGGCTATCGTACTAGCTTCAAATCATAGGGTATTAAAATTAAGCTAACGAAATTCATTAAAATTAATAAAAAATTATTAAAACTCTTGGAACAGTTGGGAATCTTTTGTATTAGGCATGCAGATTGGTGTGGATAAGTGTTAATGAAAAAAAGAGGTTAAACATGCAAATTAGTATTACTTAAACTCCAATTTTAGAAGAGAAAGAGAGAAAAATTTCATTTGAGTAACTTGCAAGTTCTAAAAAAATGGAAACACTCTCCAACATTTTATATAAGCAAAGGAGGATTTAGAAAAAAGTTAAGCTCAAGTTTGAAGACTGAATAGAGAAATTGGGTGAAATTTACGAAATTAGCGCTTAATTAGAGCTTGGAGGAGTATTGATGTCTAGTGAGAAGATGGAAGTCAACTACTACCACTAGGTGATAAAGCACCTAGTGGTTTGGCCAATAAACAGGTGGTCAACGTTGGTGGCTTGGAGCAAAGATTTTTAATGAGGGTCTTAATTTATTCGATTTTACAAAATTCAATAGAAATATTAAATATAATAAAAAAATTTTGGAAAAATTTATTCTTACCTATTTTCATGTATGTAATCTAGGAAAAATATTGTTTTCTAAAAATTTAATAATTACAGTTTACGTGTTTAAGAAATTGATGAAATCGAGTACTTTTTAATATTGAAACAAATAGATCTAACAATGTAGTTTCACCTTCAAAATTTTTTCGTAAACTACTCTATATCAATGTTGAATTACTATGAAGTGATTATTCACAAAACTATTTTCTAAATTTTTATTTAATTTTTAAGCCTTAAACTGTGTTTAAATAGTGATTTTAGAGGAAAATAACTTATTTCTCTTAATAATCTCACTTAGATTCTAAGCTCTACTAGTTATTGAAGTATTTTGTGGATTATGGATGTTGTTGGAAGGGGTTCTATTGAGAGAAATTAGCAAAATTAAGTATAAGCCACTTATATGAATAATTTGGTGATGTGAGATTTAGGGAAATTGGTGAGTGATGATGTGTGATATAAGGAATTTGGATATAATGATGTTGTAAAGTATGGATTGGAGTGTTACTTTGGCTGTTTTACAAGTGTTTTGGGTGACAGTGGATGTATCAACAAAGTGTATGTAAAATTGAACTTAGAAAGATGATAGCTCAAAGGATTCTATGAATGATTTTACATTAAGATGGTACTTAGAGGGTAAGCCAAAAGCAAGAACTACAAATAAAATATAAGAACAGGGGATTTAAAAGCTTGGTTAGAGGATGATTTTCTTACAAAACTCTATAGATAATAGAGTCAAATACATGTTCCATTAGATATTTACTCAGAAGCTAAATCAGAGGCAGGAGTATGAGTGAATGATAAAACAGGGGAATCTTAGAGGCTAAGTCAAAGGGAATATTTGTAGGAACTCTAAAGTTAGGGGTCTTAGAGGAAAGTTTAGAGTGTAGATTCTTTGAAATTATGAAGCTGATTGAACTTAGATATCTCAAAGGGTTTCTATTAAGAAATTTAAATTCTAGTAGAGGCAACAACTTATTTGGAGGGTAACTCAAAATAATATTTGGGAATATTATAGATATGTGAACACTTAGAAGTTGTTTTAGAAGGTAACTCATGGGAAATCTTAGGTAGTTATTAGACTTAAAGAATGATTCAAAGGATAATCTTGTTAAAACCTTAACCTTGATATGACTCAAAAGTTAACTCAAAAGCTTTTGGTTTAAGAACTTCAAGGATGACTTGACTCAAACGGTGTTTACTGAAAATCTTAGGGATTTACAAACCTCAAAGATTGACATAGATGCTGAATCTGTGTTGAACTTCAATACTTAAGTAGAGTAGAGGATATCTTAGAAGCTCTTTTAGTAAATATTTCAAGGACATCTTAACTCAGGGGATAGCTTAGAAGGTAACATAAACTTATAATACTATTCTAAGCTTCCAATACATAAGGTGTAGGCTAATGAACCAACAACTAATCAACCTAATTATATTATAAACTAGTAAATTAGCAATATTTCCTAATTTATATACAGAATGAAGTACCACATCGAGATAAACATCATAAGATCACCTACGAGAACAAGTGAACAATTGAGTTAGTAAGAAATTGAGTTCTAGGTAAGTGCAATTAGTACTTCATTGTAGTTTGAAGTATTGCTTAAGCATACCTAGGGACTTTAGTATGTATCTTGTTTGTGATTATAAGTTATTAGCCTATGTGTGTGTAACACATGTGTTTGAATATTCTATTGCTATTATGGAGTGTTGGAATTTATGTATAGGTTGCTTTATGGTATTGCATTGCTTGAATTATGTGAAATTGCTTGATCACCTTAAGAAGGAAAATAACTTAAACTCGACCTAACTTCTAATCGGACCTGCATCACAACCCAATAGGGGAAACTGTTAAGATTCTCAAGCCAAACATGGACTCTTTGATGAGGATAGCAAAAATAGTCTTTTCCCCACCCTTAGTTGAATTAAGTGACAAAAGAGGAAGTTGTAGCAATGTTTTGTATTGTAGTTCGAAGTGAAGTCTCGAGCGGGTGTAATTTCTCTAATCTCACTATAACGGTCAATGTCGTGTGATGGTATTTGCTTGGACTTATATTGCATTTAATTAACCTTGCTTAAAAACCTTAGTTGTTTGATGATAAATTTGTGCTATTATCTCCATCTTACTTACTAAGTAAGTTATCACTTATTCTCCTATAATTGTTTTGTAGGTTTCTAATAAGACCCACCAATATTATACCATGTTCCAGAAGACTAGAGAACGGGGCTGGGGAGTGAGATGTAAGACTAATGGACTGTGTTCTTAATTATTTGTCGGATGTACTAACTTGTATAGAAACTAATAAGGTCTCTATTAGTGACCTTCTAGTTTTCAACTATGGATACTGTTACTATGCTATATAAACCTGTGACCTGTTATACACCCTTTATTAATTGCTCTATTTTCTAAGATTGATTAACTTTTAGAATTTTTGTTGAGATTGAGATTTTATACTCTAAATGATTTGTAAAGCTTAAATTTTCTCAGTCATTTGAGCCATAACTTTATTTTCTAAAGCTATTTTGAAATGTTACATCACAGGTTAATGTTTATTAGACTCAAAGTTGGATGGCTTAAAGCAGAGAAGTGGTAACCATTTTATGTAAGCTATACCTACGTTAATAGCTAAAGTGGTTAGCTTTTAGCTTAGGTTAGTTTGCACAACAAGGCTATTATAACTCTCTAGTTTGGGGTGTGACAATAATATATATGTAACTAGTGTCGCCAATCATGATCAACCAACACAATGAGTAAGAGCTTCAATCTAGAAGAGTACTCACATCTCTATAAAGAGCTTTACGAGCATTTTTGGGCTTGGTAGGAGGATATATTAAAATTGGTGAAATGGTATTACTTTTTAAAAGTGAAAATTTCTAATAATAGTAAGAACTTCACTTAAATGAAAAAAATTTTCCTTCGATGTTACAATATGTATAAAAGATTAGGTCCCTGCTAGTATAAGTACGTTACAAAAAAGGGAGCCTAACATCCTCCTCTACTTAATTCTATTGATGTCCTCGATAATGAGTACTAGAGCTTAGATCTAGTAGTAGAGGTTTTCTAGTTAGTAAGGTTGACTTTCTCTCGGATAAGGGTTTGAGCTCTTCTTGAGTCTCCCAAATAGTATCTTCTTCTCCTTGATCTCTTTACTTGACTAAATATTCTATATGTTCTTCTCTAGTAGCAAGATCTTTAACTCTTCACTTTGTAAGGATGTCTTCCATAGCTTCACTCAGGTTAAGCTTAATCTTGACATGCGATCGCTTGGATACATTGTGAGATGGGTTTTCCATGTCTCAATAATATGGCTTCAAGATGATGACATGAAAAACTAGATGGACCTTTAACCATATAGGAGGCTTGACCTTATAGGCTACTCTTCTAATCTTTGAGATGGTAGAAACTAAACCAATGTACTTTTGGATCAATCTTCTATCATTATTCCTCAATGATTTGACCTGTTTTGGAAGAAGCTTTATGAGGACTCGATCTCCAAAATTGAACTCTCTAGGTCGACGGTTTTGATTTGGCCATTTCTTCATCCTCTTAGAAGCCTTCTCAAGGTACGCTTTCGTTACTTTTGAACTTTACTTCCAATCCCTAGTGAAATGATAAGCTCTTGGCATCTCCTGGTATATGGTATGGCCACTGTGTAGGGTAGTAGTAGTTGTTAACCTATGATAATCTCTATAGGGCTCTTGTTGGAGGAAGAGCTTCGTTGGATGTTGAAATAAAGCTAGGCAATATCCAGCAAGTCAACCTAATTTTTTTGGTTGATACTGACAAAGTACTGAAGGTATTCCTCCATTAAACTATTGAATCTCACTATTTGCTCCTCACTTGTAGACAGTCGCTAGAGGTCATGCTTAGCTCAAAGCCCAGGAGGCGGAACAACTCTATCTAAGACTTCCTTGTAAACTTGATGTCCCTATCACTCACAATATTTTGAAGCATACCCCAAAACTTTACAACATGCTTGAAGAAAAGTTGGGTAGTCTCTTTTATGCTTGAACTCTTCGTAGTAGGAATGAAGGTGGCATACTTAGAGAACTTGTCAATAGTAGCAAAAATGGATGAGTGCTCGTTTACTTTTGGTAAGAAAGTGCTAAAGTCCATAGAGACGCTCTCCTATGGGTGAGATGGCATTGGAAGTGGCTCCAACAAGCCTGTAGTCTTTTATGTCTCAACTTTGTCTTGCTAGCAGGTTAAGCAAGTCTTTGTATAACTCATCACATCCTCCATATCCAGCTAATAATAGCCCTACTTCAACAAGCTCATTATCTTCTACCAGATGGGATGTTTAGCCTATGAAGTATCGTAACACTCTCTTATGAGTGCCCTTCTTAAGTTACCTACCTTCAGGACATACAACCAGTGCCCCTTTATATAGATGAGGTTGCCTTTTACCCAAAATATGTGAGTCTTCCTTTCCTTAACCAATTGCTTGAGATTTCTAGCCAATAGGTCTTGACCTATATGTTACTTGATCCGCTCTTGAGTTGAAGTTGAGATTTGACTTGTCAACAGGTACGTAATCTGTGCTAAGGCTGCTAAGTTAGCTCTCCTACTCAAAGCATTTGCGACTTGATTAGTTTTCCTACTATAGCACTCAATCTCCATATTAGACATTGCATGGAACTCTTGTCATCTAGCTTACTTAGCCGAAAGTTTCGGTTGAGTCAATATGTAGCTGGTAACAAAATTGTCTATCTTCACTAGAAACTTTGACCCCAACAAATAGTGTTTCCTACTTTCGTATGCCACTAGATGACCATGTTGCATCAACACTCCACCTAATGTAATGTTTAAGGCATCTATGTGAACTTCAAAAGGCTTAAAAATGTCAGGAAGTGTAAGGATTAGCTCCTTTGTCACCATACACTTCGACTCTTCAATTGCACTCTGACATCCCTCATCCCATGGCCATGCTTGGTTCTTCTTCAACAAATTTGTAAGGGGTGCAACTTAGTAGGAATATCTCTCAATAAATCTTTTATAGTAATTTGCATGTCCAAGGAGGGACAGTAACTCTATTATACTTGTGGGCATTAGCCATTGCCTGATTGCTCCCACCTTAGCCATATCTATTTTGATCTACTTTTCTTAAACAACATAACCCAAGAAGTTGATGTGCTTCTAAGCAAAGGTACATTTCTCGCACTTCACATACAAATGATTCTCCTATAGCTTCTCAAAAACCATCTGTAAGTGCTTCACATGGTCCTGCAATGTCCTACTTTACAAAACAATGTCATCCAGATAGATGGCTACAAATTTGTCAAGATATTCATAAAATACATTATTCATTAGGGTACAAAATGTTGTAGGAGCGTTGGTGAGACTGAACGGCATCATCAAGAACTCATAAGTACCATATTGGGTTACATATGTCATTTGAGGCTCATCACCCTTTGCAATGCAAACCTAATGATGGCCAAAGTGAAGATCTAGCTTTGTAAAGTACTTGTCTCAGCTTAGTTGATCAAACAGATTAGCAATTAGAGGAATTGGATAATGATTCTTCACTATCAGCTTTTTTATAGCCTGATAATCAATACACAATCTCAAACTTCCATCTTGCTTCTTCAAAAATAGAATAGGAGCCATGTATGGTGCTTTTGAGGGTCAGATGAAGCCTACCTCTAACAACTTATCCAACAACTTCCTTATTTCGGCAAGTTTGGGAAGGGACATTGATTAGAGTTAGGCTATTAGACTACTGGTCCACAGCTAAGCTCGATGACTAAAGGGATTGGCAAGACGAATTCTCCTACTCTAGCCGACTCTTGCAGAAGCCAAGTATCTCTTTGTCGATCGATTCTGCATGCCAAGTTGAATGACTGCCTATTTCTTGCAAATAGTGTGCCAAGAAGTAGAAGGCTAAGACAACAGCCAATCTTCATTCTCACTCTTACCTAGCTAATTACTTACTCAACATTACCCTTGACAAGATACCGAGAGAGAGACTTTGGATTGACTAAGTTATCCATACTCGAACAAGTAAGTTGATCTTACTAAAGTCCGCATCTTCTAATAGCATCACCAATACAATAGTGTCACGTGTACAGAATCATGTGTAGAATCCGTTACACCAATGATTGTTTTCCTTAAATATTCATTTTTACCCTTTTATATCATATACATTACTTCTTTAGGAAATGCCCTTTTTGTCTTTTCCCTTTTGGGCAAGTTGTCCTAACTTCTGAGTATAAATACCCTTGTATTTGTAGCTGTAAAGAGATTCATTAATCATCATTAATATACTTGATCATTTCCTTCCTTGTGTAAACACTACTTGTTTGCTTTTGGCATCAAACTTATCCTAGCCTTGAAGTAAGGCTAAGTGGCAAGTAATCTCACCGGATCGATTTGTGCATCATATTGAATTATGTCGTAATTCCTTGAAAGTTCTATTGGTGCATCATATCCTCTAGAGTTGTTCATGAGTTTTTGCTTACTTTTTGTTCGTATTTGTCCTCTCATACATTCCCCATCACTTTCTCTTCAAGCTTTCAGCAAGCTTGGACTCATTTAGTGACTAGCCTTATCTGTTCTTGGTCATGGTTCACATTAGACATTCTATAAGGACCTCTAACAGGTGGTTTAGCACTAAGAATTAGCTTAACCTCATGGTCTACCGACCATTTAGGATGTAACTCCTTTGGGAGCTCATTAAGTATCATAGAATTATACTCCAACATACTTTCTATTACCCCTAGTATCTCCATCTTTCCTGCTTCCTCTTTCTATGTAAGAACAACCAAGAAAGTTGACTCTTGATGTTTAACCTCTCTCCTTAATTGGAGAGCAAATGGCATCACAGCCCCAATATTTTTCCCTTGTTATTGTTGCCTGCCCTATTCTTTTGAATTGTCACACAACATGGCTTTTCACCTATGAATAACAAGCAATTTACTGTGGGCATAGGAGCAACTCTAGCTTATCTCAAGAAATGTATCCTAAGGACTATGTTGAAGTTGCCTAATGGAATAGCTATGAAGTTAAGATTTTTAGTAAGATTGATCTTAAGTCTGGCTACCATCAAATTCGCATAAGGCTAGGAGATGAGTAGAAAACAACATTCAAGACTTGACATGGATTATATGAATGGATGGCCATGCCCTTTGGCTTGTCGAATGCCCCGAGTACTTTCATGAGACTAATGAATCATGTGTTGAGACATTTGATTAGGAAGTGTATCATAGTGTACTTTAACGACATCCTGGTCTATAGTACTAATATGCTAAGCCACTATGAACATCTTCAAGCCACTCTAGATATCCTTTGTACTGAGAGATTATTTGACAATCTCAAGAAGTGTTGCTTTTTCCAAGAGGAAGTGGTATTCTTGGGTTATGTAGTCAGTAGAGGAGGCTTACGAATGGATGACGAGATGATCCAAGCAATTATCGAGTGGTTGACTCCTACTACTTGTGCTGATGTGAGAAGTTTCCATGGATTGGCTTCATTTTATAGATTATTCATCAGGAATTTCAGTACCCTCACTGCACTGCTTATTAAGCTAACTAAGAAAAACACCGACTTTTGTTGGGGAGAAAGGGGGGAGAGGAGCTTTGCTGAGATAAAGGAAAGATTAACCTCCACCTCGGTATTAGTTTTACTTGACTTCAAGAAAATATTTGAGCTAGAATGTGACATATTAGGCATTGGAATAAGCACTGTCCTAATGCAAGAAGGCTAACCAATTGCCTTCTACAGCGAGAAACTCAGAGGACCGTAGTTAAATTACTTTGTGCATGATAAGGAACTCTTGGCGCTAATTTGAGCATTGCAAGTATGGCAACATTATTTACCGCTGAGAGAATTTGTTATATATACTGACCATGAGTCACTAAGGTACCTCCAAAGTCAAACTAAATTATCGAAGCAATAGGGGAGATGGGTTGATTTCCTTGAAGGATTCAATTTTATGATAAAATATAAGCAAGGAAAGAGCAATGTAGTTGCAGATGCTCTTTTGAGAATACATGCACTTTTGAATGAATTGTAAACTGGACTGTTTGGGTTTACAAGTATTAAAGAGCAGTATTATGAGGATCTAAACTTTGGACCCATAATTGTACGATGCATCGATGGAAGAATAGTGGATGAGTATCATGTGGAAAATGGCTACTTGTTCCGAGGTGGAAAATTACGTATGTTGACTTGTTCCGTAAGGGAGTTATAGATCAGGAAAGCTCATTGTGAAGGACTCTCTAGACATTTTGGAGAAAGAAGGACCTGTGAACCGTTGAATGGTCAATTCTTCTAGTCGAGAATGAGGAGAGATACGCACTGAGTTATCGAAGGCTATGCCATGTGCAAAAGGGCTAAGTGTCGAGCTGAACAAGGGAAAGCAATGCCTTTGCCTATTCTGACAAAACCTTAGAATAAATTAAGCATGGACTTTGTTCTTAGATAATTAGGGACTGCCTAAGGTAAAGATTCTGTAATAGTCATTGGGGATAGGTTCAGTAAGATGGCACACTTTATGCCCTGCTCTAAAACCAATGATGCTTTGGCTATTGCTATTCTTTCTTGCAGGAGATTGTGTTGTTATACGGCATGTCGAGAAGCATAGTCTTTGATAGGGACTTGAAGTTCTGGAGGATCTTGTGGCGTCGGATGGGGACTAAAATACTATTCAGTACTTCTTGTCACCCCTAAACTAATGGCCAAACAAGGGTGGTTAATCATACTTTGGGATCATTGCTTCAAGCTATAATAGGCATGAACATGGCTGATTGGGATGTTTGGTTGCCAGTAGTTGAATTCGCCTACAACTGGACAATGCATGACACCACTAAGTAGACTCCCTTTGAAGTGGTCAATGGTTTTAATCCCAAGTTACCCCTCGATCACACCCTTATACCTATGCCTGCATAAGAGGACCTTGACATGAGAGCTAGAGCACAATCCATTCAATACATCTACAACAAAGTCACTCGACACTTTGACCAAGCTGCCGAACGTATGAGAGAGAAGGCCAAGGGTAGGATGGTAAAACATTTTTAGCTGAGAGACTTAGTGTAGCTGCACCTAAGCAAAGAGAGGTTTCTGGGCAAGAGGAGGAACAAACTATCCCCAAGGGCTGAAGGAGAATTCAGAATCCTCTAGAAGATCAATGACAATGCCTATAGATTGCAGTTGCTTGAGGACTATGGGGTTTGTAACACATTTAACTTTACTGACCTCAATCCGTATCACCTTGATAGAGAGCTGATCGAAGACCATTTAGATATGATTCGAAATTTAAAACAACCTAAAGGGAATGATGGAAGTTCAGCTATTGGACCACTGACCCGTAGTTGAGCCCTAGGACTAGAGGGACCAATAAGACGAATTCTCCTACTACAACTGACTCCTATGGAAGCCGAGTATCTCCTTGCTAACCCATTTTGCATGCTGAGTCAAATGACTCCCTATTTTTCACAGATAGTGTGCTGAGAAGTAGAGGGCTGACACATTAACCAATCCTCATTCTCACTCATGCTTGGCCAATTACTTACTCGGCATGACCTTTACCAAGATGTCGAGAGAGAGACTCTAGACTAACTAAGCTACCGCTGCTCGGACAAGCAAGCTGATCGTACTTTTTGGTCCACTTCTTCTAACGGCATCACCAATACAACATCACCATATATACAAAATCATGTATAGAATCTGCTACACCAATGACTATTTTTGTTGAAAATTCATTTTTACCCTTTTGTTTCTTCTACATTACTTCCTTAAGAAATGCCCTTTTTGTATTTTTCCTTTTGGGAAAGTAGCCTTAACTTATGGGTATAAATACCCTTGTATTTGTAGTTGTAGATAGATTCATTAATCATCATTAATACACTTGAGTATTTCCTTCCTTGCATAAACACTACCTATTTACTCTTGGCATCACTCTTATCCTAACCCTTGAGTAAAGCTAGGTGGTGAGTAACCTCATTGGATCGATTCATGTATCATATCGAATTATAGCATGAGTCATTGGAAGTTCCATTAGTAAGACATATCCTCTAAAGCTATTTGTAGGTTTTTGCTTACTTTTCGTTCGTATTTATCCTTTTGCACATTCCCCATCACTTTCTTTTTGAGCTTTTTAGAAGCTTAGACTCATTCAGCAACAGGCCTTGTCTGTTCTTGGTTATGGTTCGCATCAACTTCCATACATTCTTATCTAGTCTTGCCATATAGCTTAAGATTAGTGGTGAGTGGACCTTAGCATTAGCTTGTATGATACATCAAATGAGGTGCCAAGTAGTATTGTGTTCATTAGTAGGTCATATCTCCTAAGCAGCTTTGCTTTTGCTATTATATTTCGTTTGTCAACCTACTCACACTATTTTTCTTCGATATTTCAACAGACTCATTGGTTTCTCACCTCCTATGGAAAGCCTTAGTGATAACTGAGTTCCTAGGCACATCATATAATCTTAGTATCAGAGTTTAAGGTTATGACTGAGAGTTGTGTTGTGATAATTCCTACTAGTTTATTGTTTGTTATATTCTATTTTCATTTGGAAGAACAGAGCAAGTCCATAGTTCACTATTCAATTGGTATTTTCTGTATGTGGTAATTTCCTACGTAAAGAGTTTTTTTTGTAGCTTTATTTTGTGAATGTCAAATCCTAGCATTTAAGAAGAGATTAATGATGCTGAGAGTGATGTTCATGGTCGTGTTACCTAACAAACACTACGTACTACTGATGAGCAGATACAAGACCTTACTGCTATTGTAGCCAATCTAGCTATCTTGGTGGAAAGAGTCTTAAAGACTGGGCCATAAGATAAAGCCGTCACTAAATAGGGCCAAGAAATGAGGGATAGGCTGAGAAGACATATGAATGAACAACAAGTACTATAGCCCATTCCCATGAACCAAGCACCACCCTATTGTGCCAATAGAGTGGCAAGGAGGAGATTAGAGTTAGATGAAGTGGAGGAGTATGAAGAAGAAGAGGAGTAGTATGATGGAATTGATTAGCATGAGCTTAGAGTTCCTAGAGGCACCAAACACCTCAAAATTAAGATTCTAGCTTCAACGAGTTTGGTAGTGCTGATGATTGTCTAGATTGGGAAGAGAAGATTGAAAAGATATTTGACTTTTATGACTACGAGTATGCTGTCTGAACCCGAATGGCTACATTGGAACTTTTTGGGTACGCAGTAATGTGGTGGAAAAAACTACAGGACGTTCGCTGGAGAACCCGATGTGAAGTTGGAACATAGAATGAGATGAAGAGAGTCTTGAGAAGTAGATTTGTCCTCAAACACTACTAGCAAGACAGTTTTCGACGTCTCCAAGACTTAAGATAAGGTAACAAATCGGTGGATGACTATATACAAGAGTTTTAATTGCTTGTAATCCACTGTAATGTTGATGAGCCTAAGACATGAACTATAGCATGGTTCATTTCTGGCTAAGAATTGAGATTAGTTATATTATGGAGTTATAGAGATTGGGAAGTTTAAACGAAGCCATCCGAGTGGCATAGAGGGTTGAAAGGTAGAGATGGAGCCAGATTAGCTGACCTAAACTATTGAGTTGTAGTAGCATGCCAAATTGATCAGACCATGACTGAGCACTGAATAGTTTCGAAGTAGACTGCCGAGGACAAGTGTTGAGCCGAATTGAAGAAGTCTGAGGTAAGGGCAAGGTTGAGGAACTTAAGGTTTGGAGGGATCAAGGTTAGAGCTTAAGCAGGAAGACCTAAGAAATTAAATGTTTCAAATGTCTTGGATATGGACATATGGCTAGTTAATGTTTGAACCAACGAGTTATGACTATAAAGGGAGACAAACCCCAGTTCAAAGTGGAGAGTGCTAGCAAAGGGGAGGATGAGATAGAGGTTGAATAGATGCTGGAAGAGTTTTAGGAAGACCCCAATGCTGAGATACCACCTGAGGGTAGTACTAAGTAGTATTTTGTTATACTTCAATCTCTCAGCAATTTTATGGCTAACGAGAATGCACAAAGGGAGAATCTCTTCCACACAAATTGTTGAGTGAATGGAAAGCTATGTACCTTAATCATTGATGGAGGAAGCTATACCAATGTCATAGTGTAAGGGGTAGTTAAGGCCATGAAATTGATAACCTTTCTGCATAAAAGCCATACAAGATTCATTGGCTGAACAAGAAAGGAAGTTTATCCATTGCTAAGCAAGTTAGAGTACTAATTACTATTGGTGATAGGTATAAGGACGAGGTGTTGTGTGATGTCTTTCCTATGTGTGCTTCTCACATCTTACTTAGCTAACCTTAGCTATTTGACTTGAGGGTATTACATGATGGGTGTAGGAACACCTAAATGTTTGAGAAGGATGGGAAGAAGTTTATATTGACCGATATAAGTCTTAAAGAAGTGCAAGAGGCACAAGAGAAGGTTGCTAGATCATTGCAATAGAAGTCCTTAGTAATTTCCTGAGCGCAATTTACTTGAGAAGTCAAGGTCAACAAGTGTGTGCTCCTTTTAGTCAAGAAACTCTTGGAGTTGAGAGAAGCCAAGAGCTTACCTGCTAAGGTGCAACAATTACTACAAAAGTATGTTGACCTATATCCTAACGAGATGTTGAAAGCTTTACCTTCCTTAAGAGGCATTGAGCATTGCATTGACCTTCAGCCTAAGTTACCTTATTGATCCGACTTGCTTATAGGCTTGATAAGTGTAAATTACTTTACACTTTGAACGCATATTTAGGCATGAAATTGTTCATAATTGTGATTTAATTCTTAAGTTTTAGTACTTAATTGTATAATGTATTGATTTCAGATGAATCACGAGCAAAGGGATGAAATTTACACAAGAACAATAACTTTTAAGGCAATTATGGCCATAAGGAGAAGAAAACCATGAATTAGAACCAAGATTCACTCGATCACAGGTGTGATGAAGGAAGATTGCATTGAACAACATTGATCATGTCCTTCATCATAGGTATGATTGAGGAAGTATTAATGATTCCCATATCAATCATGGCCATGATTGTATAACAGGAGGGTGATCTTACCCTCAATTACGGGTGTGATGAGTTGTAATGAAGCGACAAGGAGTTTACATTCACTATTATGGCCGTAATTGGTATAGAATCTTGTTTTCCAAGACTATTACTCCCTGAGTCACGAGTGTAATAGGAGTGGATACAACTGTTCTTCTTTAACTTTTTCACATGAACTAGTATGTGGAATATGTCTTTACATCAAGCGGTGTCTTGAAGTGATATAATTTGAGTCATCTGATGAGTTAAGTATAAATATACCACGAAAAAGGGGAGATAACGGCAAATTAGATAGAGATAGAACACCAGATCAAGATCATCATATCACCAACCAACACCTATTCATCTTTGTATCCATCGTATTTGTATTTTCAGCATAGTTTCTAAGTATTGTATTGTACTTTCCCTAGAGTTACTTAAGAGAGTCAACGAGAATTCATCATTTGTTGTTGTAATGATTTCTACTGAGGAATTCAGAATGGGGTTGTACCTTTTTACTTGTCTTATGTTAATTTCTTTATTATTTCTATATTTTGTTGATATATTTTGTTATTTCATCGTATATGAGTAGTAATTAGCCCTTACTACATCAACTTCATATGAATAAGTGCTTTAATTAGTGAGTTCCAAATATTTGTTATTTTTGGTGAATAGAACTTAATTAATCTATGTATAATGTAGTGCATGACATTGTCTTAGGCTAGATTTCAATAAAATATATCAAGAGACAATTCTATTGAATATATCTAATTCGTTGGAACAATTTACTCTTAATAATAGAGATATTTTTAGGAAAGTTACTGCATTTTTAGGGAAATCGATTAATTAACATGACATTAATGCGATCCAAGTTGGCTGTTAATTCAGAAGAGATTCTAATAGATATAATTAGGACTAAAAGTAAGTAGTTTTGAGAAGAATGCTTACATACCTATAATTTCCCATAGATAACAAATATTAGGATAAAAAGGGTATTAGTAATATCATACGAAGTAGTGAAGCAAGTCTATATGTAAATCATTGTAGTGTTAACAGTTTTTAGAGCATTTGTGTTGGATAAAAGTTGTTATGGATCGGTGTAGTTTAGCTAGTAGGTTAGATAATTTACTCTTTTCATCATTTGATAAATTTGGTCACTAGTTAATGGGAAGGATATTTAGTACTAATGTTTGAATCCTTTTCCTTATGGAGATGACCCTACACTTATCTATACTAACAAACAATAGGTACACT
The DNA here is from genome assembly GCA_024138015.1 of Lumnitzera littorea. NCBI lineage: Eukaryota > Viridiplantae > Streptophyta > Magnoliopsida > Myrtales > Combretaceae > Lumnitzera > Lumnitzera littorea. The sequence continues at coordinate 25,265,377 of JAMXBB010000008.1, forward strand.
TGCCTATTTAATTGAGTAAAAGATAAAATATAGGAATTTAATTTGTAAGACTCAGTAGCTTTAATTAGATGCAATCAAGTTTTTGGCGTCATTGTCGAAGAAATAGCATCATCACTATGAAAATTAGGATTCCTATCCTTCTAGCATTTGTTTTCTTTTATATTTGTTATTAGTTTAGTTAGAATATTTATGCTTGATACAAGGCAAGTGCACCTATCAGTTTTAATATAGTGAATGTGAGTCCAAGTTGATCCCTTAGAGACCTCAAATACTAATACTAACCTTAACTTTATTATTTAACCGGAAAATTGCAATGGGTTGAATGAATTAAAAATACTAAAATTAACAAACTAACCTAATTATGAGACTTAATTAAGCAATTTAGAAAGCGATAAAATTAAGAACAACTTCAAGAAGGAAAATAACATATTTAAGAATTGTTTTCCCTAGTGTTTAACATGTGACCGCTTAAAATATATCCAATTCCATCTTTATTATTCTTGACCGAAGGGATTCATAATTAAAGTTAAGACCTTTCTCAAGCATATTAACCCTAATCCTAAATTATTTACCCGAATCTCTTCACTTAGTAATATAATTTACAATTGCATTAATGTATAGTGAATTCCCATACAAAAGAACAACTTTACAAAAAAATCATGTATTTTATCTCTAAGTACACATGCAATTCTCTCCAATTATGTCAAGATCTCATTACACATGTGATTTCTCAATCATCATGTATAATATTATAGATTGATACCCTAGAAATATCAATTAACGATTAAAACACATAATTGAATCAAGAAAGATAGAAACTTTATTGAAAATTATCAATAAATCCAATAGTCACATGAAACCCTTAGTTCCACAATCCTAAATACAAGAATATTAAGCTATCATGATGAAATTAAAAACGAATTGCAGCAAAATCAAAAAATAAAATATGAAAAACCCCTTTTGCTAATGAAAAATCTTCTTTAATCTTGAAGTTAGGTATTGCTTCCACCTTTTTCTTCTCCTTCTCTTCAAGTCTCTTCTCTTTTGAATGTCCAAAGTTATGTGCAAAACCTTCATAAGTCCTTTTATAATGTATTGTGAAGTTTCTTTTTTTGTCACTAGATACAGCCTAGGACACAGTTGTGTCCCTAGGTTATGTAACTTACTAACCTTAGCACAAAAAATCTTCTTACATGGACACAGCTTGGGGATACAGTTATGTCCCAAACTGTGTAACTTTCTGACAAAAAATTGCCACTTTCTCCTATTGTTTATGTAACTTAAAAACTCCATAACTCATTCATTTGAACTCCAAATTAAGTGAAACTTGATTCCTTTTCTTCGTTTTCAATCTGAGAACGTGTTCAAACCTTGAAATCAAAATTTTTTTTTAGAAAAAACCAAAGATGTAAGGGAAATACTGTAAAATCACTATGTGAAATGTATTTAAAATAAGAGTTATCACTGCTCATATTGGCTTATTTGCTAATTTTCAATTTATAACCCGGAGTAGCATAACTAATCTAACTAACTTCGATCTTGAACCCAAGAGAACACTTAGAAGTAACTTGAAGAAAGTTTGAGAGTATTTTGAGAAGCAAGCATTTGGAAGTAAAGAAGTAAGTGCACAAGAACCATTGAGAATTAGAATAGAGTCATTTAGAATGAATAATCACAATCAAAATATCGAGCTACCATTAGAAAGCCAAATCTTGAATCTAGAAGATGGTATCCAAAGAGATCTGCTAGTGAATTTAGACCCACCTCTTGATGGAAATTAGAATGTAGTACAAGTGAGAAATGAGCCGGGAGTAAATCCATCTGTAACTCTAAGGACAATGTTGGATTGTTGTAGACTCAACTTGGATGGGGCTAGTACTTGCATCACTCGACCTAAAGTTTAAGCTATTACTTTTGAGATCAAGCTAAGTATCATTTAGATGATCTGGCAATGTGTTTAGTTTGATGGGTTCAGCGATGAAGTCCCCAACAACCATTTACAATAATTCTTGGAAATTTGTGATACCTTTAAGATAGGTGGAGTTTCAAAGGATGTTATTTGCCTTAGGCTATTCCCGTTTTCATTAAGATCCAATGTAAAGTAATAGCTCAACCCTATGCCAAGGAATTCCATTAGTACTTAGCAAGAGATAACTAAGCTATTCATGAAAAAATACTTCCTAACCTTGAGAACAACTAAGCTAAGTGCAGATATCTCTTGCTTTGATAAGATGGATTCAGAAACTTTGTATGATGCATAGGAGAGATGGAAGGATTTATTAAGGAAATGCCCTCATCATGGGCTTTCCAGTTGGCACCAAGTTTAGACTTTCTATAATGGATTTAACTATATCACTAATCAACTCATTGATGTAGTTATTAGAGGAAGCCTAAACCATAAGTCACTAAAGTAATGTGTTCAATTATTTGAATATATGGCTAATAACCATTATCAATGGTCATCTATAAGAGGAAGAGAAAGAAGGCCAACAAGAAAACATGAGTTGGATGCTACTTTCGCTCTAGCACATAAGGTAGAGGTGTTGACAAAAAAGCTTGATAGTCTCACAGTGGGTCAAAATAAGGCTTTTGCAGTTTCAAATTCTAAGTTGGCAAGTTCCTTAAAGATTAATCAAGTGGAAGAGGTTAACTACATGGGGAACCTAATTAGACCAAGGGATGATCCTTTTAGTAACACCTATAATCTACGTTGGAGGAATCATCCCAATTTCAAATGTAGCAACAACAGTGGCTAAGGCTTTAACATGCAACCTCTTGGATTTCAGAGACAAGTGCCACCCCTTTAGAGTAAGCTAATGTCCATTGAGGAGATGTTGGCTCAATACATCAACACTTTTGAACCACGTCACTAGGTTGTTGAAATCGCTTTGAGAAATCAAGGAGCATCGATCCATAACTTGGAAAACTAAGTTAGGCAGATTGTAAAAGCACTTTCAAAAAGGGATCTAGGATCTCTTTTGGGAAATTATGAGGCACACTTGAGAGAACAAGTCCAAGTTGTAACTTTAAGGTAAGGAGGAGTTGAGACTTCTTTAGTTAAGGAATGAAGCCGAAAGCCTATAAGAACATTAAGCTTGAGATGTTAAACAAGCATGTGTTATTAGACTAGCAATTTCGTTTTGTCTATTTTGAGTACTTTGAAGTTTGTTAAGTTTTAAATTAATTAATTGTTGTTATTGTTATTCATTTATATTGTTTTAAGTATCTTTGTTTATAGTTTGATGCACAAAGAAAGGAAACATCAAGTGAAAGTCATGGAAATTTAGAGGGAAGAGAAGGATTTCACAAATTGTGGGGACATAGATGGAGGATGGAAGGGAAACATTGCAATCATGGCCGTAATAAAGTTAAGTATTTAATTTTTCAAACATAACATCTATCATGGGATCAATCATGGCTATGATAAATTAATAGGGTTAATCCATCTATCTATTACAACTGTGATCACTTCCTTGAAAAATTTCATACCTCCATCATTGCTGTGATCACTACCTTAAGAGCTTTTCAATTCAATCACGGCTGTAATAAAATGAGTTGCATGTGAAATTTTTTACCACAATACTAGTCTTGAGTTTGTTCATGCCTATAACAAGTAAAGGGTATAGGTTATGATAGTTAAAAAAATTTGGGCATAGTGTTAATCACGAGACTCATCATGCTTATGATCAAGCTTGAAAAGGACATCATAGCCTGAGTCACGACTGTGATCATGTTCATGCGACCCTACTGTAAAAGCAATTTCTCTCTCTCTATCTCTTCATTTCTCACACTTTGAAAATCCACCCTGTGATGCTCTCATTACATTGATTTCCAACAAACCTCTACCCCTATTTTCTTTACATTAACCTATATTCCACCCACTTCTAACACTTGTATGGTCATTTTTCATCACCCTTACACTCTTCTAAGGTATGATTTTCCCCTTTTTCTTTCTTTTTTCTGTATTTCCATAGATTTGATTCTTATTACTTTAGGGTTTATATATGTATGTATTAATAATAGTTGTGTTTATATCATAATTAGACTTTAATGTGCATGATTTTATAGTGAAAGTTAGCATATCAAGCTTAAACTCTAATTTCTATAAATAATGATCGAATTAGGGATTTATGCAAATTGAGCCTAAATTGATTAACTAGTCTTGTCATAGTACTTGTGTAATGCATGCTTGGAAGTTGGTTATGGTTAATCATGATTAGTTGATAAATACTTTATGTTGTAAGTTGAAGGAAGTTGGAATGGGTTTGCTTAGTTTGAATTGTACTTGAATTGTGCATGAGATTGAACTAACATTGATTTTTGCAAATGGCACCAAAAAAATCAACCACTTCTCAACACAAGAGACCAAAGGTTGATCAGTCTCCTTCTCCTCCTCCTAGACGATTCGATGTAGCAAGTTCCAATAGGGTGGTTACTCCACTAGCTAGTATGATTGTAGAGCAAAAAGAGAGATTCAAGAAATTTGCTACTAGGAAGATTATTAGGCAATACTGTATCATAGATTGGGATGTATTGGGGGAATATGGCTTGAAGATAGCCATGCAAAGATTGTTGGGAAATGGCCTATAACTGAAACTATTCATAGTTTAGGAGAATACATATAAACAAACAACTTTAGCTTTCCTATCATTGTTTAAGGTTAAGTATGAGCATATTGGCTCAAAAATGAATAATGAGGTAGAGTTCTTCGCATTTGGATGAACTCATACCTTCAATATGTTAACATTCATATAGGTGATGGGGTTGTATTCCTGAGTTGAGCTTAAGGATGAGGAGTTTGTCGATCTCCCAGTAAGTCTTCCCTAAGGAACTTCAATGAATGAGTTTTGGAGAGAAATCTCTAATGAAAGTAGTTTTAGGGCAAGCAAATCCAGTGCTTCCACTTTGAAGAAGACTAGTGCTTGAGTCATCCACTATATTCTTATGAGGACGATTTATGGGAAGCACGAGACCCTTGGGGTGGTGGGGAGGCATGATTTATTACCCTTATACAGTGTACTAAAAGGGTTTCCAATGAATGTGGGCATCCTAACCGCATTTGGACTCTCTCGGCAAACGTTTGATAAAGGAAAGGGTATTTTTGTTAGAGGATTGATTATGAGAATCCTCAAGAATTTGAGGTTATAGCCTTCAAGTGACAAGCCAAGAGACTCTTGCATTGATCCAAAACCACTACTAAGAACCCTTTTTAATTGATAGGGGTATTGCAAGAGTCTCAGATCCTAATTCAGATATTGAGCACCTTAGTGCTCATGATTTTCCACCATTCACATCGAGCTTCTTAGTTGGTAATTTAAAGCGATTAGAAACTAAAGTGGCTAAGATTAAAGAAACCGAGAACAGAATTGTTGAGCTTTTGAATAGTATCACCACGAAAGTGGCAGCGACTATTCACTCTTGTTTCTCTCATCCTCAAACCTAAGAGGATGCGAGTCTTTGTCAACCTCCGGTGCCCTTACCCATAAGTGCTCTAGAAGAAGAAGAAGGTGATGAAGAGTCAAAAGAGGAAGGATTTAGTGATGAGGAGGAAGGGTTAAAAGAGGACAATAGTGATGATGAAGAAGAAACTCAAGGAACCCAGCAAGAAATAGCTAGACAAGGTACTGGGGATGAGAGTAAGGAAGAGTCATCCAGAGAGGATGAAGATAGTTTTGATGAAGAGATAAGAGAGGAGGCTGATTGACTTATTTTCTTTCTTTCGTTATCTTTTGTTATATTTAGAATCCTTATTTATTTGAGAGCTTAACCTCACTAATGTACTATTAATTGAGACCTCATATTATGAGTTTGTTGCATTTGGTTTTTGTTTTGTCTTAATGGTTAAGTGTCTTTTATTGTTCGATTTGTCATGGTATTGGAGGTTATACTATTTGATGGTTTAAGAATCAATGAATTGGTCGAACTTCATATTTTAGGGAAGTCTAGTTCTCATTGTCTATTGTTGTTTTCAATCTTTTTAGTTGTTCCTTTATATGCCCAAGATTCTATGTTTGCTTTCCTCAGACATTCAGGACAATGTATCTCACTAAGTGTAGGGAAAGGTAACTCTATTTATCAAAAGTTTTCCACTTAAGCTATTTATTTTCAAGTTGTGAGTTTACTAAGTAGATTGTTAATTCGGCATAGTAGCAATTAATTTTGTACCTAACTACTTATTGTGGTCTTAGTGTGCATGATCAAAATTATGAGATCAAATCTAAGTGAAGCACACTTACTTGCTATTTAATGAATGAATTTAGAAGTTAGAAGTAAATCGGAGTCTTTAGTTCAAAGTTTATTGGTTGTGCTTCTAAATTTTCTTAGTATATCTACATTTCAGTTACTTTTAGGAGTTCATTTAATCTTAAATGAAAAGGGCAAACAAAGTAATTCACTTGTTGATGCTTCTTGACAATCTCTTTAAAATAGAGTAAACCAAAGTATTTAAGGATCAACTTAGTAAAGGTAGGCTTTGATCCCTTAGAAGAGCAAAGTTTGACCCTATTGCTAATTTTTGTCTTCATACTAATGCAATAAGAATCTATAAGGATCAAGTTAGTAAGGACAAGCTTTGGTTCTTCAAAAGAGTAAAGTCTAACTCTACTACTGATCTTTATCCTTATAACTAAGTTTGTAAGGGCAGGTTTTGGTCCTTTAGAAGAGAGAAGTTTGACTCCACTGCTAATCTTCGATTTTATTTAAAAAAAAGAAAAGAAAAGAAAAGATAAGAGAAAAATGAGAATGTAATGTGTAAGTTGTCCTTAGAGAGATTCAATAAAAGAAGTAAAAATATAGGAGAAAGATGGATGTAATATACTTTTTTTCTAGATTAGTGTTCTTATGAAGTAATTGAGGGGCTTTTATACACTTAAGGAAGTGAATGAAGTATAACCAGTTTTTGTTTGACCTATTTGACTTTGTGCCAACTTTATGCCTTTAGAAGCTATCATTAAATAGTAAGGGTGAAGTGAGTTTTACTTTGATTAGTCTTAGAATATTGGTTTGTATATTCTAACAACACAATGTGGTAGCCACAAAGTTAATCTACTGAGAATGCTTTGTTGAATGTGCAATTGATTGTTTTAAGGATTTGCTTGACGACAAGCAAAGCTTAAGTGTGGAGAAGCTTGATAAGTGTAAATTACTTTACACTTTCAAGGCATATTTAGGCATAAATTTGTTCATAATCGTGATTTAATTCTTAAGTTTTGGTTCTTAATTGTATAATGTATTGATTTCAAATGAATCATGAGCAAAGGGATGGAATTTATACAAGAAAAATGACTTTTAAGGCAATCATGGCTATAAAGAGAACAAAACCTTGAACTAGAACCAAGATTTACTCGATCATAGACGTGATGAAGGAAGATTGCAATGAACAACATTGATCATGCCCTTCATCATAGGTATGATTGAGGAAGTACTAATGATCCTCCTATCAATCACGGCCGTGATTATATAATAGGAAGGTAGTCACACCCTTAATCATGGGCATGATGAATTGTAATAAAGTAACATGGGGTTTACATCCACTATTACGGTTGTGACTAGTGTAGAATCTTGTTTTCTAAGACTATTACTCCTAGAGTCATGAGCATGATAGGAGTAGACATAATTGTTTGTTTTCAAACTTTTCACACAAACCAGTATGTAAAACATGTGTTTACATCAAGTGGTGTCTTGAAGTGGTATAATTTGAGTCTTTTGATGAGTTAAGTATAACTATACCGCGAAAAAGGGGAAATAACGGTAGATTAGATAGGGATAGAACACTAAATCAAGAACATATCTCTAACTAACACCTATTCATCTTTGCACCCATTGTATTTCCATTTTCAGTACAATTTCTAAGTGTTGTACTGTGCTTTCCCCAGAGTTACTTTAGAGAGTCGATAGAAATTCATCATTCATTGTCGTAAAGATTTCTACTAAGGAATTCAAAATGGGGTTATATCTTTCTACTTGTCTTATGTTAATTTCTTTGTTATTTCTGCATTTTGTTGATATATTATGTTATTTCATCACGTATGAGCAGTAATTAGGACTTAGTACATCAACTTGGTATGAATAAGTGCTTTAATTAGTAAGTTCTTGATATTTGTTATTTTTGGTGAATTGAACTGAATTAATCTAAGTACAGTATAGTACACGACATTATCATAAGCCAGATTCCAATAGAATATGTCGAGAGACAATTTTTGTTGAAACAATTTACTCCTAATAATAGAGATATTTTTAGGAAAGTTGCTGCATTCTTAGGGAAATCAATAAATTAACATAACAATAATGCGATCCAAGTTGGCTGTTAATTTAGAAAAGATTCCAATAGCCACAATTAGGATTAGAAGTAAGTAGTTATGGGGAAAATACTTACATACTTGTAATTTCCCACAGATAACAAGCATTAGGATAAAAAAGATATTGGTAATATCATACTAAGTGGTGAAGTAAGTCTATATGTAAATCATTGTAGTGTTAATAATTTCTAGAGCATTTTTGTTAGATAAAAGTTGTTGTGGGTTAGTGTATTTTAACTAATTAGTTAGATGATTTACTCTTTTTATCATTTGATAAATTCGATCACTAGTTAATAGGAAGAATATTTAGTATTAGTGTTTGAATCATTTTCCTTGTGGAGACGACCCTATACTTATCTATACTAATAAAGAATAGGTACACTTGCCTCTTTAATCGAGTAAAGGATAAAATATAGGAATTTAATTTGTAAGACTTCGTAGCTCTAATTAGAGGTGATCAAGGCTCAATCCTAAGTAAGTAGTTAAGTTAAAGAAACAAGTAAATGAGTTGGTGGATTGTAAATACATTCGAGAGAGCATGAGCCCATGTGGTGTACATGCTGTACTAGTACCTAAGAAAGATAGGTCATGGAGAATGTGTATTGATAGCTGTTCCATCAACAAAATTACTATTAAGTACCAATATCCTATCCTATAATTGGATGATATGCTTAATGTGTTGCATGGTGCTTGCATCTTCTTGAAGATTGATCTAAAGAGTGGTTACCACCAAATACGAATGAGACCTAGAGATGAATGGAAGATGGCCTTCAAGATAAGGGATGGTCTATTTGAATGGATGGTGATCCCATTTGGTTTGACTAATGCACCGAGTACTTTTATGCGGCTCATGAATCACATGTTGAGACCATTGATCAGAAAATGTGTTATGGTTTACTTCAATGACATTCTGGTCTATAGTATTGACTTCAGCACCTATGTTGAGCATTTAAGATTGGTATTTGACATCCTCCATGTCGAGAGATCATACAGCAATCTAAAGAAACGCATGTTCTGCCAAAGCGAGATTGTATTCCTCGAATATGTTGTTTTGGGGAAAGGAGTTCAAGTCGTTGACAAGAAAATTAGAGCTATTCTTAAGTGGCCTATGTCGACTAATGCAGCTGAAGTCATGAGCTTCTATGGTTTAGCTTCATTCTATTAGAGATTCATGCGAAACTTCAGTTCCATAACTGCTTCTTTAACCGAATTGACTAAGAAGAACACTGAGTTTAGGTGGTTGGAGAAAGCTTAGAAGAGTTTTAAAGATATAAAATCCAAATTGACCTCAGCCCTAGTGCTCACCCCCTCGAATTTTGGGAAAGTTTTTTAGGTAAAGTATGACGCGTTTGGAGTTGGCATTGGTGCTGTCCTTCTGCAAGAGTACTGACCAATTCCTCATTTCAACGAGAAACTCCGAAGAGCTGCCTTGAATTACTCAGCATATGACAAGGAGTTATATGCCCTTGTTTGAACATTACAAAACTTGCAGCATTACTTGTTGTTGAGAGAATTCATCATCTACTCAATTCATGAGTTTCTCAATTATCTTCATGGGCAATATAAACTTTCTTGGAATTATGCCAAATGGGTTGAGTTCTTAGAGTCTTTTTGCTACATCATCTAGTATAAGAAGGGGAGTACAAACACTATGGCAAATGCTTTTTCTAGTCATTATACACTCGATATAACATTGCAAGCCAAGGTACTTAGATTTGGTACTTTGCTTGACCAATACGAGCATGATCCTCATTTTGGGCCCTTAGTAGCTAAGTGCAATTTAGGGTGAGCTATAGAGGGGTTCTACTTAAATTAGGGATTCTTGATGAAGGGCAAGTAGGTTTATGTGCCTAATGGTTCAACTAAAGAGCTACTCATCCTAGAAGCTCATGCTAGAGGCTTGGTCAGCCATCTTAGAGAAAAAAGGATGGCTGGAATATTGAAAGAATACTTCTACTGGCCTAGGTTAATGAAGGATGTTCACTAAATCCTTAAGAGGTGAGAGGTGTGTAAACATGGAGAGTATACACCCCTACCCATACTTGAGCACCCATGGACCGACCTAAGCATGAATTTCATGCTCAGCCTTCCTTAAATGCCAAAAAGACATGATTCGATCATGGTTGTGGTCGATCGATTCAGTAAGATGGCCTACTTCATTCCTTGCCATAGAACTAATGATGCTTTATTAATCGACAACCTCTTTCTATAGGAAATTGTATGATTACATGGATTTTTGAGAAGTATTGTGTCACACCGTGACTTAAAGTTCACGAGTTTCTTCTAGAGGACCTTATGGAAGAAGCTCGGCACTAAGCTCATGGGTAGTACTTCTTGCCATCCCTAGACATATAGCTAAATTAAAGTTGTGGACAAGACATTCGACAACCTCCTATGAGCAATTGTTGGGAAGAATTTGCATAGCTGGAATTTATGCCTACTTGTCATTGAGTTCGCTTACAACCGCTCAACTTACAGCTCGAGAAGAAGATCAGTGTTTAGGGTCATTTATGGGCTTAACCCAAACTTACCCTTAAATCTAATTATTAGCTTGACCACATAAGGGGAAAGCCAATTTGGATTGTAGTGTGTCGAGGAATTCCAAAAGTTGCATTAGAAGGTTACTGAACAACTAGCTGAGACTGTAGCTTGACAAAAAGAGTAAGGAAACTGAGGAAGGAGGCGAGTCATTTATAACTTCCGAGACCTTGTCTGGATCTACCTTAGCAATGAATGCTTCCTTAGAAAGAGGACAAAAAAACTATCCCTCAAAGTGGATGGACCTTATAAAATCCTTAGGTATATCAATGATAACGCTTATGAGGTTGAGCTGCCTGAGGGGTACGGTATATGCACCACATTCAACGTCATCGGCCTGACCCCTTATGTGCCTAATGCCAACGAAGATCATGATTTGAGGGAAAATCTTCAATAACCCTAAAGAGCCAATGGTTTACTAACCTCTAGCCCACTTACTCATGTACGCCTCAAAGGCCTCCAATCCCTCGCCTGAGGAATTCTCTCTCATCAACTTGCTGATGATGAGAAACTATAAATAGAAGAAGGGTGGCTAAACTCCTTGAGAGCTCTGGATGGTTATACCTTGCTTTTTTCTCTCTCTTGTGCTAAGGCTGATTATTCTCTTATTGAGGGCTCTGTATCGAATGATCAAACCTCTAACTGTCGAAAGCTTCCTACCGAGTAATGGGACATAGACTCCTACTGGTCAAGTACTTCTCCTCCAACCTCCTACTAGTACTTACTACACCCCTTTCTCATCTCAATAGTTCCCGATGCCGCTATATCTTGATCCCATTCAACTGCTATACCTAAAGATTCCTTAATAAGGGACCATTGGCAAGTTATGACCTATCCTTTTCACTTGACATTGTAATATTTGCTCTTTTTGTCATTTGTCCTATTTACCCCTTTTCATATGTAGTAGGTATCCCTTTTTATGTGTCTTTTTGTAATATTCTTTAGTTGTAACGTTAACTTAGAAACTTACTATAAATAGTTCCTTCTCTTTGTAGTTAGATGATCTTACATTCCTAACAGACAATTTGAATATACTTGGTCCTTGTGAGACATTCCTCTCTAAGTCCATTTCCATACACTCTTATCTAGTCTTGTTGAGTAGCTCAAGATTAGTGGTGGGTAGACTTTAGCATTAGCTTGTGCATTACATCAAATGAGGTGCTAAGTCTTGTTGTGTTTGTTGGTGGGTCATATCCTCTAAGCAGCTTCAAATTAACTACTATATTCCATTCATCAACCTATTCACTCTATTTTTCTTCGATATTTTAAAGGACCCATTAGTTTCTCACTTCCTATGCTAAGCCCTAGTGATAACTGAGTTCCTAGGTACATCAATTACCATTTTGGATCTTGTCATACTTGGTGCGCCACCATAGCTTAGCAACACTAGTTAAGTATATTGCAGCCATGATGACCTTCGTTCTCTTATTATTTATCCCTACAGCAGCAAAATACTACTCCATATCAAATTGAAAGTTCTCAAACAACTTAACATCCCTCACATTGTTAAATGCCTTGGGCTTAAGCATCTTCAAATGTCCTGTAAGAGTAAGAGCATGTACAAGGTAGGGGTAGGAGCATTCTCCATAGCCTAGGTCAAAATAGCTACTTATGACCTCAACTCCTCAATAGACTCTATTGAGGCACAAGTATTAACCTATCTTTCTAAGTCTTCTACTTGAGTCCCTAGTTGTTGTCTCGCCTTATTGGTCATCACATACGTTTCCTTTTTTAGTGTCTACACTATGATATCAAAATTGCCAACCATCTCGGTCATCTTAGCATTCATATCCTAATGATTAGCCTCATCTTTAGCAACTCTTATCGATAGTGCAACCAAATCATCCATTTACTTAAACAATCCCTTGAGGATTTCCTCTAGGTTATCTAACCTCTTACTCACTTCCTCTTGTTGTGTCATAATTGTTCTCATTAGAATAACCTAGGCTTTGATACCAATTGTCACTATCTAGGGCTTTCTCTAGCATATAAACGAACCATGTGACATTTATTATCTTGCCTTTGCAATAGCAAGCAAGTTTAACTCATACGTAATATTTGCTAACAAGGCCTAAACCTATAAGAAATACGAATAAGAAAGAAAGCCAACTGTGAATATAAGGGACATAACATGAATTGAAAAATGAATAGCACACTTTTATAAATTCCAATGGTATTATAAGGCTACAATGTATATGCATAGAGGTAATGTGTATGTAACAGGTGTTGTTGGTTGTAATTAACCAACATAGTGAGTAAGAGCTTCAATCCATGAGAGTACTCATACCCCCCGTAAAGAGCTGTACAAGTATTTTTGGGCTTAGTAGAAGGAGACATTAAAACTAACAAAATGGTATCACATTCTAAAAGTGAAAAATTCTAATAATAGTAAGGCCTTAGCTAAAATGAAAAAAAAAAAAAGTCTCCTTCTATGTTACAATATGTACAGAAGAATAGGTCTTAACTAGTACATTTACATTACAAAAATGGGACCCTGACACCAATTACTTTCTTAATGAATTCCTAAAAGACATTGAAGCTATCATTTAACCTAAACAGGGTGAACAATACCTCAACATGGCTGTCTAAATAGCCTATAGTACCCATGTTGCGTAAGAAAGTGAGTAGTAGGAAAATCTCTTCCACACCAATTGCTAAGCAAGTAGAAGTTTACATGGCTTGATTATTGATGGGGGAAGTTATACTAATGTGATAGCCCAAGGGGTGGTGAAGACCCTAAAGTTACTAACCTGTCCTCACCTCTAACCTTATAAGATCCATTGGCTAAACGATAAAGGTAGACTCTATTTCTCGAAGTAAAGGCAGGTGTCAAAGATATAGATGATGAGGTGATGGAAATAGACTTCTAAGTTAACATAGAAATTACACAAGATAAGCAACCTAAATCTAGAAGTAACGATGTCAAGGATGATGTTTCCATTTGAAGAATTAAACAAATGAATTAAATGGTATAGGTATACATGAAGGGAAGCAACAAAGTAGACTGCATGCACCCATGTTTCAAATATTCCAACATTCTAACATAAAGAAGATTTAACTTATAAGAAAACAAAAGCTTATGAGATAAGATAAATTAACTTTTTATATAAATAAACCCTACCACCACCTTTAGGACCATACTTATGCCTCCATTCTCACCAACACAGATCTCTTTCTTAAGACCCACCAATCATTCCCACCAAACATTCTCCTTACTCATCTTCATTTTCTAAGCTCCATGACTTTAAAGGTAAGCTTCAACAATGCATTAAAGCATCTATATCATGAAGGAAACCCTTCTCAACTACCTTTCTTCAAGGGAAACTTCCTTCTATTTATTTGCTAAAAACAAACTTTTGAAGAAGAACTCTTTTCAACTTCTTTTCATCAAAATTCCTCTTAACAAACAAGAAAAGTTTTCTATATTCAAGGAGTATGGAAAGAAACTCTTATATTCTACCAACAAACAACATTTTCTACAAAACTTAAGCTTAAGCTTTATTTTGATAACTTTCTTAAGCCCATAAGTTCTTTTCAAAAGCAAAGTCTTTTAGATAAAAAGCTACTTTCATTTTATGATTAGTCCTTATCAAGGTTTTCATGAATATTTTTCCTTAAATTAAAGAAGTTTCCTGAACTTGAGATTTAGAAAGAAGCTCCATGAACTTTTAATTTCATCTTAAAGGAATTCTCTCTAAAACCTTTTTAATACTTAAAAGAAGTTTTCGAAACACCTTAATCAAATGAAGTTTAAGAAAGAAACCAAAAGAGTTCCTTAAAACAAAAGATTAAAATAATAAAAACTAAAACGAGTGGATAAAGTCATGCCTTAAAAGTAACTTACCTATCATGTCCAAATAATTTCCCTTAACTTAGACCTTATTGACATATGGACATATAATCTTGATACTATAACGATTTGGACCTTATGTGAGAATTGGAAAATTAAGGAATAAGAACCAAGAATATTCATGGACATATAAGGGCCATTCAGACATGATCTGGAAACAAAAACATTAAATCTTAAGACATAAAAGACTTATAAAAGAAAAAGCTAGAAACAAAACTTAAACTAGAAAGTTTAGTGATTCAATATGTTTCTCAATTATTTTTATTTTTATAGGTACTTTCAATTTGCAACTCCTAAAAGACTATTATGAAAAATAAGAAGATAACTAAGTGAGTATCTATGATGATTATCACTTGTGTGTACTTGTAGAATAGTTGCACCCTTAATTTTATATACTTAACTTGTTCTGTATGGGATATCTAGGAATCGTATGTGTTTGATTTGTTTGTTAAGGCATTTAAGAATTATTTCCATAAGTATGATGTAATGTGATGTGATGTGATGTGATCCTTGTGATTGTGTGATGGTTTGAGTGATCACTAAAATAAATGGAAGCTAAGCATATCGAAATTTGAATATTAAAGTGGTCATGAATAGCATATAGCATATATTCCTTTTATTGCCACCACTATCACAAATGGAATGGAAAGCCTACAACATTTCCTCTTTATTGCAAACTAAGTGACTTTGAAGATGGTCATACATTTGATGACATTATATCCATTCTTATGTTTTTGGTATGCGTACATTTGGAGGTCGATCAAGGATTTGATCACTCCTTGATCATTTGGGTGGTCAGGAAAGGTATTCTTCTTATTTTCATTTTAAGCCTTCCTAGGACAGATTAAGAGATCCTTCTCTTGTGATTTCTTTAGGAAGCCTTTGTGAACATTTCATTTGGTTAACTAAAAGATCCATCTTCCTAGGGCTTATGAGAATTCTAGGTTAAACATTTTGCTGGTTCTCATAGATAACCAAGAAATTGGTTCTCTCATGAAGTTAGGGAGAATGCACCCATTTAGGTCTCCTAAGATTGATCAAGGGGAATCATCTCGTGATCACTATACTGACATGAGTATTGGTTCAGCTAAGAATTGAGATTTTGCGGCTATTTTGCTATGGTGGCTAAGGATGTTATGCTAAGTGAATTTTACGCTAAATTAAATATGCCTAGATACTAGTGTAACTATAAATCCTTGACCTAAGGTTAGAGTAAGGGGATGGGGGGTATGTAGGAATAATCCTTAGACTATATGTCGGATATTGGAACGCTGCATATGTTGTTGCATATGTTTGATTGTTGTATAGCATTTTCTTGTTTAACTAACTTGCTTAAAAGGTGGTATGAATGGGTATCTCACTAAGCTAGCTGTAGTTTATACCCCAATAGCTTTGATTTCTTACAAAAACCTTACTAAGTTTACCTTAGAAGATCTAAACCTTTGGTGAGGTTAAAAGCTTAGGAGTAAGGTTGGGAGAGAAAGCAAGGGAATTAAATTATGAATTTATAAACTAAAATATGTTAAGTTAATTGTAATATGCTTTATTTGAAAAACTTTTGAAGTATCTTAGTTGAGTTTGTAATTTTATATTTAGTTAATAATATTTGGACTCTATTTTATACCATTAACTCTATGAGACTTTGTAAATATTCTAGTGTTGGTACTTAATGTGCTTATTGGAAGTAATTGCCAAATTTTTCAAATATGTAAATGGTTACTTCTAATTAGTATATGGCTATCTATTACTACTAAGCCATCTTCAGGGTTGTGATAGATTTTGTTGGTATCACAACCAAAGTTTTAAAGACTAGGAATTAATAATAATAAAGAAATACAGTAAATAAATGAGAGTGGGTAAATCAGGTGTAGAATAAACATAATTTTTACTACTAAAATGTGCTTTTTTGTATCATAGACTGATTATGCAACTACATTAAGCTTATAGGACAACTTTACCCTAGTAGTAGAAGAATTTTTAATGACTATTGTCTTCAACTATGAGTATTATATGAAGATCTCATACTTTATGGAGTAAAGAAATCCATTGAAGAGATCCTAATAAAGTGGAAAAGGGGACTTAGTTCTGCTTAGGAGCGAGTGACTAATGAGTTAGACAAAAGTTTGGTATTACAAATCACCCTTGTGAAATATGTGTATAAGCTTTAAACTTATGCAATTTAGAATGGCTAGTATCATGGCCCTAAAGGAAGCTTAATAAGATTGCCTAAAATTTTCATATTGTGTATGCACCAATGATCTGAAAATCGTCTTGCAAGTCAGAGATTGCATGACTCTAAACAATTAATCACTAAAGTTTCGATTCTTAATTTAATTAACTTACTACAGCATATATGTGACTATAGATATCCAATAAGCTACAACAGTTCATTAGAACCATAGAGAATCGGTATTCCCTACAAAATGATAAGATTAGGTAGTAAAGTTCTAAAATTTAAACTTACAAAAGTCATAAAATCTAAATATGGTATTAATAATTATATGTAATAATTTAAACTGTTTACACAATCTATCCTCAAATTCTAACTTTTAAGTACCTCGACACTGGTACTCATCACTTAGCTCCTAGCCCATGCCTGATTATCTAGCAACCTACAAGAGAAAACTATTAAGGAGTAAGTTATAAGAGCTTAGTAAGTTATCCCTCAAACTATACTAATAAGTAGGTTATTAAATAGTTTATTAACAAACATATGAATACATAAACAAGCAGTATGCCAAGCAATATATATGCAGTTAACCGGTGTTGCATACAACATTGGATTTAATGCCCTTCAAAGTAAGGATTGGAGATACATCGGCACCAATCATAACTGGGCTCTAGCACTTGGGGTTTTTAACCATATATAAATATGTATAAAAATTCTTTGTTTCACAAAATAGCTTCCTATTTCTAACAGTCAATAGTATAGAAATATCCAAGTTTAGCAGTGAGATAACCCCTACAGTCCACACTCATACCCTATACTAGTGGTTTCTAGATGCGACCCCTAGCCACCTATGATTAGTGTCTCTGGTGGTAGTATAACCCGTGAGCTAAAGGTAAGGTCTTGTTGTACCAATGCTCCTACATTGCACTAATCAAATCATGTGGGAATCCATCCCTTCAAGGCCTTTTATTACCAATTACATGAGGTGATGATCAGAATATTATATGCAATGTCCGTGCTCTATACATGATCCATTTAATTTTAGTTAAGTCGAATATGATTAAGTCGACTTATGAGGTGATCAACAAATATCAACAAACCATTTAATTATACAGTAATAAATCAAGTAATCAATTATTCAATTACTATGTTCCACAATCTTTTACACAATATACAACCAATATTCAGACACATGCATAACCCATATCCCTATGCATCAAATTATCAATATTTATTTTAGGTATAGTAATTATAAGCACAAAATAAGTATTAAGCCATCAAGAGTACTCACTTGACTATTAAGTCTATCAACAATCGTAAAAGTCCAATTAGTAAGTTAGTATCCCTATTGGGATCACCTAACATTTAAAGAATATGAAAAGTAGTAAGTTTGGAAATTAAATAACTAAATTGATATGCTAAGTCATATTGTTTACTTAACTCAACTATTGATTTATATAAAATTGTTAATTTGAGCTTTTTATTGAGTTGTATATAACTTTTTCGATTTAGTTTGGATTTTTATGAAATTATAGTTCATTTCGATCATTTTCAAGTGTACTTTCTTGTAACAAAGTCCATTTTGAATGTTATAATCCATAGTTTTAACTGTGATATAAAAATATTATAAAGTTTATTATTTCAACTTAAAAAGCTATAAAATATCAATTTAAGCTTTTTCTTAGTATATTTACGATTTAATAATTATTTAAATTATATAATTGATAATTTTCTTATTTTAAGCTTATTTTACTATAATTACTTATTTTTACCTATTTATGAGATTTTAGAATTATTAACTCAAATTTTTCTACTTTATTATTTTTTCTACTTAAACGATTATTTATTATTATTATTTATGAAAATTACTAAATTTATAGATATATGATGTCGTGGTAGCTCTTGAGGGTGCTACGTATCATATTTGCGCATTTTTCAAAATTTTCGATTATTTTCCTATTTTATAGTATAATTGTATATATATATATATATATATATATATATATACTTATGATTATATTTTATTAAATTTTCTA